>JACMIG010002420.1:0-15390 GCA_014805385.1 Levipalatum texanum | reverse complement strand
GGAAGGGGGGGATGCCTGTGATGGGGGGCGGAGGGGGCGCAGCCCATGCATGGATCCTCCTCCTTATTCCCTGTCCACGCCAATCGAATACTTCTCAGATTATTCTCAGCGGCCTCTGCATCAATCGGCCATCGAATGGACACTTCCCTTACGCCGCAATTTGGACGACAGAATTCGAGTGTCGAAGGCGGGGAAAAGAGGGGCGGCTCTGGACGGAGGAGTGGAGGAGAGGGGCGGAGGACCTGTACAACTACCACTACAATACTATTATTGTCCAAGTTCCGGAAAGACAGTCTGTTTTTAGTCTTCAACGATTCGAAGAATTGGTAATAACAATCTTCTGATGACTAGTGAAGTGCAGCACTCGGGGGTGAACGAGAAGTGAAGCTGATGAGAGGAGGATGGGGAAGGGCGGAGGGACGAGTAACGAGAGAATCTGACCTCGATGGGGGCGGGAGGAGAGCTCCATGAGGGGATTCCCAGTGGAAGAAGGTCTCTCTTCCATCCCGATCCACTCTTCTCCTTCCCCTCCATCGCCCATGGACACCGCCCCTTGGAAACTGAACACAACCACAAAGCAACAACTCTGCTCGACCCCCTCCATCCTTCAGATACTCTTCTCACTTTTGAGGCTATTACAGATGTCCCTTCTAAATGACCATAGTAGTTTGGCCCGAAGTAAAGACCGGATGTGGGGAGGAGAAGAATCGGCCACCGGAAGTACTATGAATGCACCCCCATGAGAGACTCCATCGAGGGCTGGTGGACAGAGAAGAATCAACTGCGGAATCACGAGGTAAAAATAACAAGTTGTGTTCAACGTGGTGCTGTAAACGAATGGCTATCACTGTAATCTACAGTAATTTCAATTCAACGACGTTTACAACAACGAGCAACAGGCAGATGGCGTAGTGAAGGACTGTGTTGTGGAACAGGCGTCGTGACAACGAATGGAGAGAACTGTGCTCTCCTCTCGTCCAGCACTCGAAGGGGAAGGGGCCTGGAGAGTGACGTACTCCGCCGACGATTGCTTCCTCCCCGACGGAATGCCATAATTGCAGCCTCGTATACGCTATTTATGGCATCCCCATCCGAACGCCATGCTTATTTTCATGGCATCTTGTAAAGAACATTATATTTGGGCCTTCACACGCCAGATCACGGAAGAAACAGCGTGATGGCCGTCGTACGTTAATAACAGGTTCTTGATTCATTGTTTCCGCGTTCTAGGAGATGCGAAAACAGTTTCTTCAGAGAAAACTGCACCACATTGGAGTCCAATTTTACAGTTTGTCACGTCCAATGATTGGACGTGACAAACTGTAAAATCAGTGTTTTCGTATTGGCGGTATTTTTTCGGCACTTTAGTTTTATCGACCGAAAGCCTAACAATTCACTTTAATACATGTGTATGCCGATCGGTATTACATTGATTCCGGTTCTGATCGTTGTTTCGTAATTTAAAAATCTTTAAATTCATATTATGATTTAGTTTAGTTTCTATGGTCAATTTTGCGTCGAAAGCTTAAGAAAATGATATTAAATGGCAATAAATCAATTACAAACTTGCGCGACCGCGATTCTAATACCGCAACGCATGGCTGGCGCGTTGCGGTCAAAATAATGCGAAATTGGCGCTGCCAACTGTGTAATTTTTTCACTACTCGCGATAGTAAATGGCCATGTCTCCAGGATCGTCTTCACACTTAATTCCAACCCTTGCCTTCGGAAGTTTATAATTCGAAGTATTTCAGGGTTCAAGAGGGATCGGGGCCACTGCGCACGCGAGGTAGGACGCAAATCTTCTCAATCCAGTAAGTATATCATTTGTATCGGCATCATTTTAAATTAGTTTGATATATCTAATATTAATATGGGGTATTTTGTACGATGGTTAACCCGGCTCTGAATAGATCAATCAGCATCTCGTGGGAGACAATCCTCTCCCGAGAGAGAGGAGATGGGGTGATCAGAAGTGGAGAATCACACTGACCGCCTCTCTTCAAACAGTCCTTGAAGGACTGTGCGCACTTCGTACAGCAAATACGGCCGTTCGTCCTAGCGTTGCAATCAAATGTCATCGTTCAACAACTGCCTCACTCATTATAATTCCACATCTGCGCATCTCATCTCACCAGAAATTTTCCGATTAAAGTTTAACTGTCTTACCGAGGTCTGCTAGTAGGTATCATTATTGGAATCTAACATCTGCTTCTCTGCGATTTTTTGTAGGAACACATCAGCGCACGCGTTGCGGTCGCGTTGCGCTCATTTCTCCCGTTTTGGAGATCGCCGTCACGCCTGCCAATTTCGCACTTACAATCATTAAGATTGCTAGCAATTTCTCAACTGACTTTATCAGCCTTTTTGAACATATGGTGTGAAAATGTTTTGTGCTACTGATTCAATGTGCCTAATCGTCGCTCCGGGTGCCCATCGACAACAGTCGAACTTGTGCGCCTTCTCGATTGTTTCATGGCTCATGGCGTAGCTGGTTTTAGTGAGCGAGTAATGCGGGTGCTGTTGCCGCCTTTCGCTGTTTCTATGGGGTCGAGTGACGCGTTCGTTGGCTGTCAGCTTGTGCACAGCCTTTGTGTGGTTCAAGGGAGAATTAGCTATCGCCTCATCGTGATAATATTCTCTGCCAAAGCGTGAGCATTTTAATCGATGTGTCAATGTAATGCTGATCCATCCAGATTGTCTCGACATTATAGTCGTCAATGTCTGCAATGTCTGTTTTTTTCGTGTCAGCTCACAGTAGTCGTCTGCATTGTCAGAAGGAGGCCGTCTCTCCCATGTACTCCGCTCGTCGCTCCTCTCGTCTCGAGCATCAGAACTGGAACCCCGCAGGTCGACAACCCCTCTCCCATGTGTCTCCTTTCAAAGAAAAAAGTAGCCCTGTGCCCCCTTTCCCGAAAAGATTCACGAAACCTCGTTCCCTGCTTGTGACCTCATGAGTATTCCCTCCTACTCTGTAGCCTTCTCGATATTCTCAGCTTCTCCGTCGATTTCCTCAAAGTGACGTGATCGAGTTGAAGAAGTCTCTTTTGAATGTATTAATCGGGAGAATGCGAGACTCTTTTTGTTGCCCTTCCTGGAGGCAATCCGCTCTCCTTCTCTTTGTGTCGTGCTGTTGGTTTTGCAGTTTGAAGAAGAGGGGCGAGAGAGGCGGGAGGGTGGCAGGCAGAGAGAGGAGGGGGCGCTCTCCTTCTCTCTTCCCCGCCCGGGGCTCAATTCAGAGGAACGAACGACGCCACGTTCACTGCTTCTGTGCAGATACGCCCATGTCCCCTGTGCACTCTTGCTGAGATGCAGCAATGGCGCTGCCACGCAGTCACATCCAGTGAATAGGGCTAGAGGGCAGTTTACACTCAACTCCAGACGCTTCCCCTTGCGAGGAAACAACCTGGAGACTTACCAACTGTTGGTGACTCAGGATTCAACGATTGAGCCTCTTGTCGCCCTTTTGTTTCTGTCACGAAGTCTCGTGATGGTTGTAATTGTTTTCTATTCTCACGTCCTCCATTTATTCCTATCTGTAGAAGTGTGTGCCCTCCCAGTGGTTATCTATTGATGGCGTGAGGTTCTGCGGGTGGAGGGGTCGACAGTTGTCCCTTCTGATTCCCTCTCCTATTCCACGTGTATCTCTACCGTCCCACGACGTCCCCCCATACAATGTGTTCTTTTCAGCGGGAGACGGGATCGGGATGGATCAGTTCCGTGCGGCTGGCCCTGCCGCCGGGCCCATCAGGAAGGCCGAGGACGCCATTGACGACGTCAGTCCCTCCCCCTCTCCTTTACCATTGAATGACTGAAAATCAGCTTCGCTGTTGCCGTGATCGACTTTAAATGAGTGATATCCTTGCAGCTCCTCCGAAACACTCGCCATGCCCTTCCGCACATCGCCCGTTTCTGCCTCGTCTCGACATTCGTTGAAGACGGCATTCGGATGTGGAGTCAGTGGGAGGACCAGCGGCAGTTCATGCAGGTATCTCCATTATCTCATTCATTGTAATTCTCGTTGTTATAGGAGTCGTGGAACTGCGGCTCTTTCCTTGCGTATCTCTTCGTCATCTACAACTTCTTCGGCCAACTCGTCCCCGTCGTCATGATCATGCTACGCAAGAAAGTGCTCGTTGCCTGCGCACTTCTCGCCTTTGTCGTCATCCTCCAAACCGTCGCTTACCACATTCTCTGGGACATCAAATTCCTCGCTAGGTAAACATGCTTGTCGATTTATTCCTATTATTTTAATTCTTGAAAATATTGATTCTTAAATAACCGTATTTCAGGAACCTCGCCGTTGCCGGTGGTCTCGTCCTTCTAGCGGCGGAAACTCAGGAGGAGCAGCGATCGCTTTTCGCCGGAGTCCCCACTATGGGCGACGGCAACAAGCCCAAGTACGTTTAACTACACAGTTTTTTTCGCAACGCATGCTTGCATATAAAATCGTTTATAATTGTTGCTGCAATTATGAGATTACAAAAGTATGTTTTCTTTAGCGGATGTAAGAAATTTTGCCCTACAGATCGTACATGTTGTTGGCTGGTCGCGTTCTGCTCATCTTCATGTTCCTGTCCCTGATCCACTTCGAGATGAGCTTCATCCAGGTGATCGACCATCCTTCCCTCTCCTCTCACCCTCTCCCACAGGTGGTCGAGGTGCTCGTTGGCGCCGTTCTCATCGTCCTCGTCGCCGTCGGATTCAAGACCAAGTTATCGGCCTTCGCCCTCGTCGCATGGCTCTTCGTCCTCAACATGTGGCTCAACGCCTGGTATGACATTCACTCTTTCCTAGGCTATGTCAGCAGTGAAATATTATACACCCTCTCCAATGCGTATCTCTTGCAGGTGGTCGGTGCCTTCCGATCGATTCTACCGCGACTTCATGAAGTACGACTTCTTCCAGGTAAGTCTTCTTGTTCTCCGCAGAGAAGATAAGCTGTATGTCTTTATTACACATATGCAATAGGAGCAATACTAACGGATGAAGCTGTAGTCCTTTACTGCAAACGGGAATATTGCAGACGATGTCTGTGATCGGAGGTCTCCTTCTGGTCATTGCGTATGGACCTGGCGGAGTCTCCGTTGATGACTACAAAAAGAGATGGTAAAGAGGCGTTCCACTCCCGTCCCTCTCCCCTCCCTTTCCCTCCCCTCCACCTCGTCCTGAAGTGCACATTTTTGTCCTGTATTTCTGATAATATAAAGTTTTTTGAGATACACCCTTTGAGATCATTACTATCTTGTACTATTCGTTATCTTGCGATACAGTTTGACAGAGTGCATTTGTGTATTATAGGATTACACTTCGTTTTACTCGTTTTTTACTTCTATCAGAGGCTCTTTAACTTCTGGAGCATTCAATATCCGTTCCCTTCCTTGTGAATGCTCGACTATCGACGGCTAGTCTCATATCGTTTTAGTATGATGTCCTGTATCATCCGTGGCGTTCGCATATTGCCCTCCCCGATTCCAGTTGCCACTATCAGTATGAGCTAGTCGTCCTTCTCTCCTCCTTTCTCTATGAGATCCAGCGAGAGAGCCTCTCCCCCTTCCCCTCCCCCACATCCTTTCCTTGTCTACGGTTTTCCTTCTCTTTTCCCGTGTTTGATGCTTGAGGGATGTCTAAACTTGATAGCTAAATTATTATGTAGACTTTATTGATTTCATAAAGAGAATATTGGAGAGGTTGTTCGGTTGGCAGGATTGGTTAATGGGGATGAGGGAAGAATGGATAGGCAGGTGGATTACACACGCTTGTAGAATCGCTTGCCGATGACTCCCTCGGCCTCCATGGTCTGGAAGGGAAGAGATATTCGAGGGGGATAGGAAGGGACTGACCACGACGAGGAAGTTCTGGTCGTCGAAGTGGTAGACGTACTCCTCGGGCTTGGACTCGCTGGTGATTTCGACGGGGACGTGCTTCTCGTAGAGCTTTCCTCCCTTCATGTAGAAGGTGACCTTGTGCTGAGTGGAGTCGAGTCCCTCTCCAGTGAATTCGCTTCCCAGCACGATGTTGGGGTAGGCGACGTTCTTCTTCGAGGTCAGATTCTCGTAGTTGAACTTGTCTCCCTCGGCCTTGGCGAAGATCTTCTCGAAGGTGGCGAAGACGATAAGTTTGCGAGTGAAGAAACCGTAGCCTAAGAGGGAGGGTGGGGGAGGGGGGAGTCAACTACTCACCCTTTGCCTGCAGGTACTCATCGAAGTTCTCCGAGTGGTCGAGGGTGTACTTGCCGTAGAACTTCTCGGGCAGTTTCTCGGCCGCCACTCCGAGCACAAGGGAAGCGACGAGGAAGAGAGGGAGGAGGGAGCGCATCTCGGAGTGGCCAAGGAGTGAACTAACTGGTAGTCCGAGTCCTCCCTCCCTCCCGACTCCGCCCCTCACACCCCGCGGCCCTGCCCAGTCCCTCATGGCCTATCAATCTCCCTCCCCCTCCGTCTCTCTTTCCCTCCAATCTCTCGTTGGAGGGGCACTCAACCTCTTCGGCCGGGCGTTACACCGTTCTCTGAGGCCATTGAATCAAGAGTGGGGCACACAACAGGCATAGACGAGACTCTTTCGCTTGCTGCTTCCCGGCCATGACAGGGGCAGCTGTTGCAGCCGAAGCGAGAATAGCAGGAGAAGGAGATGAAGCAAGAGGCTTGCAGTAAACTTTGACCTGCCATTGCACGTCCAATGTGGAGAGAACACGAAACTAGACTCTTGTAACCTATAGACTGACTGTTCAGACGGATTATGTATATGATTTTATATTCTCACAACCATTGATAAGTTGAGAAATGTAGGAATAGTAATTACAATACTAATTGTATCGAACAGGAGTAGCACGAACACTCGCGGATGGTGATGATTGTAGAGATTGTAGAGAAGATTGGAATGGCTCACTGACGCTTGAAGAAACGCTTGCAATCGATCTCCTTGAAGTTCATCTTCTGAAACTATGAGCATTTACTGATCAATCGGAAAGTGGTAAATATCAGAAAAAATATCGGAGAGTACTGACGAGAACGAGGAACTTGTTGTCCTCCGAGATGGTGTAGTGGTACGTCTCGGGTGTGAACTCGGGCTGGTCGAGACGAACGTGGTGCTCAGTCAGCTCGCCATTGCCGTAGTTGAACGTAATCTTAAAGAACACTGATTGGAGTATATATTATAGAAAAGATGACAAAGGATGCGACGCACTACATATAATGGGTCATTCACGGGCTAAAATCGCATTCTTCCCCTTTTTAACTTCACTAATCACAATTTTTTACCATGTGCGATATTCGTATCGGATGGAATAGATTCCGTGATTACCAGTAGCGGACTTAGCAGTGAGAGCAAAAAAAGTGTTCGTTCCATGCTGTTGTAAATGTCATTGCGGGTAGTGACATCCTCTCCGAGGAATTTTGTAGCCATGTTCAGTTCTTTACATCTACGGCCACGAGTACTAACAGCTAAGGAAAATTAGCGTCAAAAGGTGAAGAACTGTACCTCATGCTGGGTAGAATCGAGGCCCTCTGCCTGGAACTTCTCGCCGAGCTTCCAGTCGGTGTATTTTACGTTCTTCTTCGACGATAGGTTTTCCATGGTGTAGGTACCATCGGTTGAGCCCTTCTCGAATATCTGAACGGTTTTCACGGATCGAGGACAGAAAGCTTCGGAACTCACCTTCGTCACTGATGCCAGCTTGATAATTTGCCGCGTAAGCCATCCGACTCCCTTTGCTTGGAGGAATTCGTCGAAGTTCTCGCTCCTGTCCAGTACAAACTTTCCGAAGAAACGATCCGGGATCGGGTCAGCCATTGTAAAGCAGACGGCCACTGCAAAAAGGTCAATTCACGTTACGACCATTACCGCGCGGAGAACGGTTCGCACGGCTTACCAGTGGAGAAGAGAAGGACCGACCAGCAAGCTCGCATTTCGAAGACTAATTGTTCGAGGATCTATCTAGTGCTAGGATGACTCTCCACTACCCTTACACACCGAGGACCGAGCACTCCATCATTACAGCCAGCGCGAAATATGTCACGTCCCATTGCGACCGATAGGATCGAACAACAGATTGCTTTCCAACGGTCCGTCTTATCAATATGTTGATATGATATCAGAACATCGATTTCAGAGATTGTAGCCCATCCCAACTCGATGAATATATACAACGTGTATTCGCCTTTATCGATGGCTTGAAACAGACAACAACCAAGGCATCACACTATGTGCGGATAACTTAGACGGGATTGTTAATCCACTTCTTGAGAGGTCCGTGCTCCTTGATGTGCTTAGCAATAACACCGTCAGGAACAAGGTGGCCAGACTCGCGCAGCTTCTCGTACTCGGCGCGGTTGTACTTGGTGAATCCCCACTTCTTGGAGACAACGACGAACTGACGGCCGGGGAACTTGAACTTGGCACGGCGGAAAGCTTCAATGGCATGGTCGACGTGCTGAAAAGAAAAAAACGACGTTGGCAATGGTGCTAAAAATTTAGTTCAGAGTGCACAACTAATGGAATTTTGGGGCAATGGTCAAGGCATTATTTGACCGCAGAATGAAAAAGCGCATAAGCATGTGTGAACTTATACCAAAATCGCACCCTTTTAAAATGACGATAATTCAACGATCATACTTACTATCCCAATTTTCTTCAGCCAGTTTCGCTTATCCAACAATACGCGAAGTGCAAAATATATTGATCGATCGCATGGCTAAATTTTCGTAGTATTCATTCTGTAGTGGTGATGCTATAGGTTGGTATTTTGAAATTGCTAATAGGCGAACATGCTTTTTAAAAAATTTACGAACTATATCATACATAGCCTATACGCGTTCATTTTGGTATGGAATTGCACCCACTAGAAGGTACAATGCATAAACTATACGAATGTATAATTACAACTACACCCGACACGATTGCGTCAAGCACAAAATAGATACTTCAAATCAATGGATCTCGCATTGCGCGGAATGTTGGTAGATGATGTACCATCGAATTATCAAACTAATTTACCTGATCACGGAGTCGGACGGAGAAGATGAAGTCTCCGATGTCGACACGAGCGACGAGTCCTTGGGGCTTTCCGTAAGCTCCGCGCATACCGGTCTGAAGACGATCAGCGCCGGCGCACGAGAGCATCTTGTTGATGCGGGTGACGTGGAAGGGGTGCTTCCTAACACGGAGATGGAAGGCATCCTTTCCGCAGTTCTTCACGAGGTACCTGTGAAAATTACACGATTGCTGCAACAGAGGAATTCACTGAAAATGCAATGCAAAATTGTTTTACATTTTTTTATAAATACATTATTTTCAAATTACTCACTTGTTAGCGCAAATGCGAGCAGCTTCAAGGGCCTCCGATGAGAGATGCTCACGCTCGTTCGAGAGAAGGTGGACGCACGCGGGGAAGTCATCAACGACGGCCTTCTTCCTACCAAGATCGTAAATCCTGATCTTGGCGTCGGGGACTCCTCGACAGAAGCGAGACTTGGGGTACGGCTTGTTCTTAATGTACCGGTAGCAACGTGCCGGCCGGCGACCCATGTTCTGGAAACGACAGTTGAAGAGAGGCACGAATATCGAACACGATACATGTATACCGAACGTTTATGAAATGTTAAAAGGGAAAAAGATTCATTGAACGGCAAAGAATCTTCAAAAAGGGAAACCCAATTTTCGCTTGGGAGCCTTGCTCATTGCTATACTGTAAGATATTTGTGATTCGTTTCGAGATATTTCAGGGATTCGAAACATTGTTGTGAATACGGTAACTTTGAGCATTGTTTTTGGAACGTTGCCAAACCTCCTTGTCGGGCAACCCGGGGGCGGTCACTGCGAGATGTTTTCGTTCGTATTCGATGACTATTTGAAAGTATTTAATACATTTTCACATTATTCCAGAGACCATTGGAATGGGAAGACGTTCACCAAGTCCAAGACGTCGGAGATCGCGGTCGAGGTCGCGGGATAGAAAGTATGTGTTGATGCACCTCGTTAGGGTATTAATCATTATTTATGCAGAACAGATCGGAAGAGAAGTAGAAGTCGCGATCGAAAAGAAAAGCGTGATGAAAGACGGAAGGATGAAAAGAAAGCCGATAAAAAGGAAAAGAAATCCACTGTGCAGGTACTTTCTTCTCATAGTCTGTTTGATTTTAAAATGGTTACTTCTAAACCACTTAGGGTATCCTGGATGCAAAGAAGGCAACGATCGAACGCTTAAATGCTGCATCTTCTACGCTAACTACTGCCATGAATACTGCTGTGACTTCTCGTCAGTTTCAAAAATATTTATTTTATGAGCCCAAGTCAAAAACCGATAATTGGTACTGCCATGTTTCGGAAAGGCTTATAACCGCCATATTGAGATTTTAGAGCGCACTGAAGACTATGAAGAAGACAATGAATGCCTTAGCCGCACAAAAGCTATTGCCGAAATCGACGGGGAAGGATTCAAGCAGCGCTCTTTCAAATCAACAGGAGGAGGAGCAGGTGGAAGAGTGTATTCCCATCAGGTACTTTTTGCATTGTTGTTCAGTGTTCAGTGTTCTTAATAATAAGGGAAAATTAGAAATATTAAAAAAAACACAAGTAGAATCTACGAACTATTTTCAGGATAACCGAAAGAAAGCGGAAAAGTTGGAAGAGACCCACGACGCGGTTATATTTGGCCCTACAGGAAGGAGTGCATCGAAGACAGAAGTGAGCCGGGTTCTGCGTTCGATTGCATGTGACAAAACCGATGCTATTCACACCATAACACTTTATAACTTTAATAACTTCAATCAAATTATATTGTTCATTTGCAGACAAACCAAGGCAACTTCATCGATATTACTCAAGTTCATGATATTCCGAAATCCATCTTTCCCGATGTGGTGAGTCATTTGGGGTATCAAAGTTAGCATTCAGTTATTTATAAGGGTTATAATAGTTCGAATAGACCCTGATCGTTAATATAGAGAGCACTCAACTCGAAGAGAACAAAGACCATCATCATACTGTTTACTTCCTCCGATACATTTTTACGTATCTAGCCATACGAATTCGTTATCATAAGTAACTGTTTTAGCTACTTAAGCATACTAAATTACAGTGTTACGAAGATCCGGGAACAAGAAAGGAAAGATGGCTACAGTTATTCCGAGAGAGGAAGAGGAGAATCCACTGTCAGTAAAGGTGTCTCTCGATCGTCTCATTGTCAACATGATCATGCTACTTGTACATGTTTCACTAGTGCGGTAAATATTCCTCATCTGCATGTGGAGGTATTTTGTTGATCTCAACATACTTTTTCCGTTTGTTGAGATTCATAAGTTCCCCCAGACCTTGAATAAATTATCAATGCTTTATTCTTATATAGAAAATCAATGCTTTATTCTTATATAGAAACGACAGATCTCGATTATGGCAGGTATAATGGTGGTTAGAGCCAGTTGATTAAGCGCTCTGACCGGGGTTGGGTTCTTCTTCCGCGTAATCTAAATACCATGTGGAGAAGGTTTGATCACAATAATGGCAATGTGCACTGGGACGCTAATCGCGAGGCGTTTTTTGTTTAAGCCATGTCTCACATGTGTTCATCGTTAATGAGGGTCATCTTTCCGAGCGACAACATGTACAATTCCGAGTGCAATATAAAATGAGAGACAATGGGAGAGTAACACGGATGTCTCCATTGGCCTCCCTGCCTAATTGGTGACACCCGTGGTATGCCCTCTCCCGTAGTACACGACTTGACGCCCTCTGGATGGGCTATCATGTCATAATGAGCTAATGGTGGCGTTTCGTCCAATTGGACCCTATCGAGACGGACTCGTTAGTCTCCTCTGGGGAATAGGACTACAATAATCTCTATCTGGTTGTGATTGGATCAGTCCAAGCCCAGTATCAACTCCCCAGTGGCCATATCAACTGAATCGAGTCAGCTTTGAGAAGGCAACAATCAGGCTACCGTAGTCCTTGCGAGAGATTCTTTGTATAGGTCCGCTGGTGTGTCTCCTTTCTCTCGGGCGACGGGGACAAAGAATGGGAAGTGGCTCAGAATTGGTGGAAGGAGACAGCGGGAGCGTCTTCAAGGTCCTTTGTTCGGACAACTTACTCGTGGGAGGAGGTGCAGACTGCTATGATCACCCGAGTGGCAGAGTATCCATCTCCCCCCCCTCCCTCTCGGCCAATGGCCCCTGACTCCGCCCCCTCCCACCCCCCGCCCCACCGCCATTCCCATTCTTAATCTAACACAATACGACCCCTGTCGACTCCATTTCAAGGCTCACGTACTAATTGCAGGGGGGAGGAGTACAAGTGTTTAGAGCAGGAGCACCCGCCGCCTTGTTACTTTCCCCCCACTCGAGAGGTGCCTGTAATGCCTCCCTCCCTTCCAAGAGAAAGGGAGTCTGAATCAGCGTCCTCCCCCCAGTCACAGTTGCAGTCTCCTCCCCCCCTCTCTGGATCCTCTCTTATTTGTCCCTCCGCTTAGTTCGATCACTTCCCATTGTGGATCTACACTGTGCGTCATAGTCTTTCCATAACTGCCTTCCCCTTTCTTCGTGGCCCTTCTCCGAGTCACTCTCCCCACACTCCCCCCTCCCCCTCCCCTCCGCCCACGCTTCGTTGTCTCTGCAGATGGCAGAGCTCTCCCTCCTCTACCCCGGCCTTGCCCTCCCCATCCTCTCCTCCAAGGCCCTCATGGATCAAGTCTGCCCTTCCCTTCCCTCCCTCTCCTCCCCCTCCGAGGGAACGAACGAATCAGAGGCAACAACACTGGAGGTGAGTGAAGGAATGAGAGAAGGGGAAAAAGTCGGTGACAGATCTCAACGGAGGAGGCGACGTCCTCGGGTGGCCCCTCTCCCTCCCCCAAGTCCCCTGCCATTCTCGATCCCAACCACGTCAAGAGGCCGATGAATGCCTTCATGGTGTGGAGCAGGTGAGGCTTTCCCCCTCCCCTTCATCGTCTTCCTCTCAGGGGACAACGACGGAAGATGGCACAGGACCATCCCAAGATGCACAATTCTGAGATATCGAAGAGGCTCGGGGCTGAGTGGAAGATGCTCTCGGAGAACGAGAAGAGGCCATTCATCGATGAGGCCAAGCGACTGCGAACTGTCCACATGAAGGTGTCCCTCCCCCTCCTTCTCCCTCCATGCCTCCCCTCACAGGAACACCCCGACTACAAGTATCGTCCACGGCGGAAGCCCAAGAGTGGAGGAGTGGGAGGGAGGAAGGACTCCCGTTCTGCCCTCACTGGCCTCTCCCTCCCCACTCCCTTCACTCCCCAGTCCTTCCTCCCTGCCTACATGCCTGGCCTGGAGAACTTGGCAGCGTCGATGAGCAATGGCCAGAAGGACTTCTCCTCGTACTACTCCTCCTTCTTCCCTCCTCTCTCCACTGGATACTCCCCCTACATGGCCCTCCACGCTGCATACGCCACTCAGGCGGCTGCCCTCCGTGCCGTTGTCTCCTCCCCCCAACTAGTCCTCTCGTCGTCGGAGTCGTCGACGACGGCCCCCGTGTGAGGTGAGTGTCATCACTGGATAGGTGTCAGTGGGGGCATTCCAGTTTTTGGATAGAGGGCGTCCGTTGGCAGAGGGGGCCACCATTTGTATGCCTTTCTTGAGGGGGCATTCACTCGCATTGCGCATTTCAATCGTCCCGCCTTTCCCTACATGGCAGTGTGTGCTGAGCACGAATCGCAAACCCTGTGAGGGCGTCAATTGGGAGAGTAATCTGCCTGTTTCAGACTGGACGTTCCTTCCGTCGCCTGCAGAAGGAGTCCCTGCCCATGACACCTCCCGATAGACTCCCTATTGTTGCATATTTATGGTCTCAGCTTGTGGTATCCGTGGAGGGATCGAGAATACGGTGTCCCCCTCTCAGCCGCCCTCTTGTACAGTCATCTCAGCCAGTTTACCGTCCCCGCCCGAAAGGCCGTATCGATATCGCTGCTTGCAAACACAGTTCATCCTCCCATTCATTAGCGAGGGATGGAACCGATTAGGTTTCAGCCCACTCTCCGATAAAGCCTTATGATTGGTCCTCCAGTCTCTGGGGGAGGAAGGGCCGTTTTGTCCTCCTCTTGACTTGGGCCTAACTCGATTCGCACCCAGAAGACTCTTCCACAAAGGAGATTATGAGGCCTGTGAGGGGTGGGCAGACAGGGGGCCGGTTATGGCCTCTCCTCATTTGCCCCCAGGCCGGCGCCTCCACCTGTATCCTCAGAGTCAATCAAAGGGGACACCGCCTCGAGTGACTCCATGCTGGGAGGGAGGACAGACAGAGACGTTTACACGCAGCTTAGCCTCTGCCTCCACTTGCGTCATCCCTCACACAGGAGCCGATCGGGGTCGCACTTCCTTGAGATCAGTGAGTACCGTACACGGGTCTGCCTTTAGTCCTCGGTTGGTTGCCGTTCAACGGGGGCAACAATGTCTCCATTCTTGGGGAGGGCGTCGAGGTGTGAGGGCCTTAATACGCTGCTTCACGCTCTGTCGCCTGGCCCTCTCCCCGCACCGACATTACAAGGAAACAACGTGCACTCCACTCCTTATTATGCCTCGCAAGTCAATTGGCGAACAAACTGGCCTCCGAGGACACCTCTTCATGCTTACTGCATCCCCCCTCCACTCCCATCGAGACCCAACGGGACAAAAAGGATGAGAACGGAACAGAGACACCCACCACCATGGCTCCAGCCGAGAGGTCGAGATCATTACGGTAGAGGGGATAAGCGAGTCAGTGCCACTTCCCTTCTCTCTCTCGATCCGTTCCCACAAGCATGTCGTAATTGGCCTGTCCTCGGGGTAATACAGTAGTGTTGTATTTGTTCTGTTTGTTGAATGAAGGGATACATGTGCAGTGAGGCGATGACTTCTTCCAAGAAACTTGAGAGCAATGTCACTTGAGGCTGGGAAGGCCGCGAAGCCAAAGGTATCTTTGTTTGAGTTACATTAATCACGGCCCATAACGGTTACGGGTTGAAGTGACTAACGACGCGTGCATGAATTATACTCCCTCCTCCTGTGGAGACCCCGTGTCTTTGGCGGCCCCGTTACGGTACCCTTCAGGCCCGCCACCTGGGCAGACTCATTCCATTTACATCCATTCCAATCTTTCCCAACATGACGGCAGTGAAGCTGCGTGATTGCGCAACTGACCATGGTAGCTGATAGGGGGGAGTGCTTATATTAATTGAGAAGGTGGGAGGCGGCGGGGGAGGGCAAAGGACGTTGCGCCATGCCATGATACTCTCCTTCCCATACTCATAAACTGTCTCATGCGCAATCGGAGACAACTACCCACTCACAGGCAGGCAGATGTTTGAAAGACTTCGAATTCAGAGATATTCCTCGGGCGGCCTATCTGTAATAGGCGCAACAATGGTGGCAGCTGTCTCCAAGGGGAGAAGGGGGG
>JACMIG010002419.1:0-15391 GCA_014805385.1 Levipalatum texanum | reverse complement strand
TTTTGCTTTTCTCCAGTAAGGAATGAGTATGGAAATTAGCAGTGTTTGTGTATTCAGTTAGCTTAAGACGTTCACTTCTACTGAAGCTTCGCATCGTTACATTGGGGCAGTTTTAGAGCCAAACTAGTCAAAAAAAGTTTGTGCTGCATTTTACCACCTACGTATTACCCAAATTGTGCGTTCATTGGAAAAACCCTTGATCCAAAATTGGTCCAAGAAATTTTTGTTGGACAAATTTTTGGACAGAACGTGAGACGCTAACATCGAGCGACCCCACATTTTGGTGCCGCACAACAAACAAATCTAACCTTCATATTATCACATTTCTCCTCGCACTGTGACTGATTGGCTGCTTCGATCGGGCCTCCAATCCGATCCCATTTCGTGAAAGTCTCCTGATCGCAGTATATTCCCGCTTGTGCCGAAGACGCAACTCGGAGAAGCACGGCGAAAACCGCTGCTTCCCAAGTTCTCGGAAGCATTTCGACACTGACACAGTCACGAAGCTTTCAGGTCTGTTTCGAAATTCCATGGAAACGCATTAGCCCCGAAGATTTGCAGCGTCTCCTTACATAAGTGGATACAAGGGAAAGCATCTTCTGTCGAATAGTTATTGTTCCGTGCCACAACCGCGATTATTCCGCCGATAATAATTTTACTTCCATGATATCAAGTACTTCGAAAGATTTTTGAATTCATGTATTACCCATTGCCTGCGTTCATAGGGGAATGCATCTGCAATGCTCCCAATGAGCTGAAGGCGATTTCCCGGCTGTGTAACTACTTACCGCGGTGGTAGTTCACGCGTCACTTTAATACCGGACTACACATATGGGCGAAAGCACTGGCTATTTGCATAAAAGTTGCTGCCATAACCTCTTTAACTCGCACCTTCATAAAGCCGGCGTTCCTGAGCATTCTGTAGGTCGTCATGTTTGGGAAGTGAGCCAGGTGCGCAGTCCGCCGACCCGAAGTGCAAGCGCAGAGATTGTCGAGGGTCTGATTGTGAGATAGAAGATTCCCCTGAGATAGAGCCCACATTGATCTTGTCGTAAGCCAGAGGGCCGAATCTCCTGTTGAGCGAGAAGAAGCACGATCCGTTCAAGGGAAGGCTGCTGTCTACCGTAGCTTTGTCGAATGTGCAGTTTGGAAGGTAATCTGGAAATCCGTATAAAATCAATAAAACAATATTAATACCTTTAGGCAGCGCCTTCTGCATGTTCATAGCCTTTGTACACATCTTGGTGACACCATCGCTTGTTGAAGGCTCTTTTAGCAGAGCACACCTAAAAAATAAATTTCTAAAAGAAGATCCCAAACATAAACTGCGCGTTCTGCGTCGCATTGAAGATCACTGCGGAGCAGGACGGCTGTAAAAAACAGAATCAAAAATTTTTAAAACACGAAAATACCTGCGCGTCACACAGCACTTCACATTGACGTTGGCTCTGAAAAAAATCTTTTTGAAGCCGGATAGGCGATACGTTCCCATTTTAAAGTAGACGAGTAATCACAGTAGATGCCCTGACGACGTTAAAGAAGGAGTAGGAGCAAGATTCCGGTCCGTAAAAGAGCTGTGGAAATTGTGGATAAAATATGCGAAAATGCAGACACAAGCGAAAGTGCACGCGCACTTTCGCCTGTGTCTGCATTTTAGCCAGTGTGAGCGCAAATGCTGCATTTCAATACGTAGACATATGGGCAGATGCACTCCTATTGTGGTTGGCAAGGTGCCAAGAAGTTGCTCCTAATGAAAACCCGGAAACTAACCTGTGATGCAGCCAAAGGAATGAAGAGGAGGAAGCGGAAGGGGCACATCTTTGAAATGCCAGGAGGAAATGAGACTGGAAGTGTCCTATGGAGTCTACGCCCACATTTGCCATGGAGATATCCATTCTTCCTCCATTCTCGCAATGCTTCACTATAATTCCTGGCATATATGTATGTGACGATCAAACATCGGATTCTACTTCAGCATTCAACAGGAGTCCCCATGCCACGCATTCCGACAAAGATAATTCAAAAAGTATCGCAGATCAAAGATCAAATTGAATGCAAGGCAACGAGATAATTCATTGGATCCAGGGACAACGACCAGGAAGACATTTGAGAGGAGAGCTCAATAAATAATTAGTTGCTTCAATAATGTCGTAATGTTGTTACGATGCATGCTTCAACACTCGTTACACAGGAATACAAACCGGGTTTATCGTGTTTAGGGTCTCACGATAAACTCTTCACAGCAAGCTTTGCTTTCTCCTCTTTTGCCTTCTCATAATCAACATTCTTTGCCCTCTCCTCAGCAATCATATCCTTTTGCTCCGCGATTCGCTCCTTCTGGACTCTATTTTCCTTCCTGAACGGATCAACACGCGTTTGAGACGAATGATTAAGTATCACCCGAGGAAACATTTCGTCACGAAGAAACTGCCGACTGCTCCGCCAACGAGGGTAAGAACTCCCACAACAGGCATCAATATCCATGGCAGCATCTGGCCGGAGGTATCATTATGGTCAGTCTGAAAAAGATTTAAAATAAAAAAACACTTTCAGGTGGAATTTTTGCCAGAATTACCTCTTGAGCAGCATGTCCTGACGATCCGGAGGTTGGCGCTGCAAAAGGCGAACCGGGCGCATTAGAACTGCGCTTCTGCTTAAAGCACGCCTCGTAGGCCAGAGACATATTGGACTGAAAATAGAAGATCATTATCGCTGCATGCAATTAAAATCCTCACATTGCAATTGTCTGCAATGCAGGAAAATTTCCATTTTCCTTCACTGCCAGCGACTTCGGTGCATTTGTATCCGTTCGGTTCGAATTCGCTTTTGTCGATCGGTCCAGCTCCCAAATTTCCGCCTACCGAAAGTTTTACATCATTCCAGCAGGCAATTCTGTCAAGCGTTTCGCCCCTGAAGTTTATTGATTTAAATAAATTCTACGGAACAATTGAACCTTTTGGGTGTGTAAGATTTAGCTCCGCATTTCCTGTATGGAGTATTGCAAGCGGACATTATTTCCGAATCATTCAACTGAAAGAATGAGTACAAATTATATACAAAAAGACTATTTTACATCACAATCTTTCCCGATGCATGCTGCTTCCTTTACAGTGTCGTTGCTGAGCACACAGAGCGTTGACGTCAACTTTTCTTGAGTTATGTAAACCCCTCTTGTCGTCAAGTTTCCATTTATCTAAACTCGACTTCATCTTTAAATTCACAATGCGCTTAAACATACTGTTTCTAAAATATATGGCGGGTTTGCAGTACAGCCATTTTCTAGGAAGTAGTGGGACAGCTTTCACCTAGAAGAAGAATCTTTCCCTTGTGTTCACTAATGTAAGGAGACGCTGCAAATCATCGGGGCTAATGCGTTTCCATGGAATTTCGAAACAGAGCTGAAAGCTTCGTGACTGTGTCAGTCTCTCTTTTTCGCCGTGCTTCTCCGCCTTGCGTCTTCGGCACAAGCGGGAATATACTGCGGCCAGGGCACTTTCACGAAATGGGATCGGATTGGAGGCCCGATCGAAGCAGCCTTTCAATGGTAGTGCGAGGAGAAGCGTGATGAGATTCAGGTTGGATTCGTTTAAATAATTTATGTGTTAAATTAATCAATAATTCTGGCACGCCCATAAGTCTGGTCTGGTTGTTAATAGGCGGGCCCTCTCAAACGCTTCCAGTAGGGTGAATTTTGACAATCACATGAGAGTGCAATGTTGCTCTGTGTCGCTGTTATTTTCTGCTGCGTCCTTTCCTCGGATGTCGCTGGGAGTTTTCTTAGTCCAGTTTCGGATCCATTCATCGCCGATTACAAAGGGGTGAGAATACGCGTGTTCGTCTTATGCGCAAACAACTTCATAAATGAGTTGAGATTTGAGATTTAAATTTGATTTCCGCTTCTTTAGGCTTAAGGCCTTTTTCAAGCTGATATTAACTTGAAAGGAATCAAAGCCTCCCTTTCCGGGCAATTCGGCCTGCGATTTTCGTCCAGAGCTCGAATCCTGCAGTCGTTGTCTCGGTATTAATACGCTTCATCGCAGAGAAAGGCGCAGTGTGTGTGAAAGGGCCTGGCGCCGTTATGGTGTCAAAAAGATTTCCAATATAACATACCGCTCAAGCCTCGCATGGTACAGAATCACGACCTATGCGAGAGCCACGGCCAAGGAGTTCGTCACGTCGGCCGGAGCAAAGTAAGTTCTGGGAGGGCCGAAAATTTATGGAGGATCCTGGATTCGATCCCGGGAAAGATTTCGACATATATTTTAGGACCGATCAGGTGGAGATCAATGGCGTGAAGATGCGACTCCCGGAAACGTTTGGAAAGTACCTTGGAGCCACTAGTATTGGAGGGTGCGTGCCACTGTTGTTGTCGGCGGAATTAACCATTCGGAATGTACGCTCATCGCCCCTACGTTCTCTCTCCGGAGTTCTCTCGTTTCTCGATCCGCCAGACAAGTTAGCGAATCCTGAGAATTGTGGAGAAAGATCGTAGGGCGATGAGCGTACATTCCGTATGGTTAATGCCGCCGACAACTTAAGAGTCTTCCGAAAAACTAAAAAGGTATATGTCGCGCACACATGTATGGAGTCAGCTGAATACAATTTAGAACTATTCCATGGTCTCCAGCTTAATTGCGCGATATGTGCGCAACATATAAAATTTTAGTTTTTGATTCCTTAATTAAGGTGGAAAAACCTGTGCTGCAAGGTTACGTGTCCTGCAGTGGGCGACATTAATCTGCTCCGTGGCCCGTTCCTTGTCCGTGCTGAAGAGTGATAAATAGAAAGATCGGTGATTGAAGAACAATGCATATTATCTAAAGAATTCTATTTTTATCCATTTTTTTAACAAGGAAGTAGTGGGACAGTTTTCATTGTTCTTGCATTCGTCGTAGTCTGCATCATCTGAACATATCGGAGGTATGTCTGATGAGTGCAGAAAAATTCACCCAAAGTGTCTGTTCCACACTGAATGTCACTTTTCGATGTCGTGGCGCACTCTGAAGAAAAAAATGATACAGGTCATCAGGGAGTGTTACCATATTCGGCGGATCCCATATCAGAAATGCTCAGCATGAGGATCGCTGCACATAATATCCACATCTTCTAAAATGGGCTATTATACATTTTCAGTGAAAACGTTTTCTAAAAAGAACTTAAATGAATTGACTACATGTCTACATCCTACGGAGGAAGTGAAAGTTTTCTGTACCTGTGTTTTTATTCTATCGGGTAAATTTTCGAGAAAAAAATTATTAGGTATTTCGAATATCGACTATTATAACAAAGCCGAATGAGAATAAACAAGAAATGAATATGATTGAGAATCCCGAAATATTGACGATATTGGATCAGGAAAGGGGGAATTATACGGGGGTATGGGAAGAATATTGAAGGCTTGAAAAGATTATGGACTGGTAGGATAGGGAAGAAAAGAAAGGAAAGAAAACTCACAGTTCCCATTGGAAGGCCGAAGGAATAGACGAGAATTATAAAGGAAGCGTCGATTTAGTGGCAATGAGACTGAAGGGGAATGAAGAAATCAGACGCCCTTTTTTCACTGTTAAACCACGCATGCAAATTCGCAAACTGTACATTAATGGCCAAATTATCCTGGACGAATGTGAAAAAATGCATGCATATAGTCAAGGTGAACATAAATAGTCAAGGTGAACATAAACAGTCAAGGTGAACATAAACGTTGATTGAATTCGTCCTGGAATTTCATCCAGCTCCAAATTTTCAAATATAAGAACCGCCAAACTACGCAACAGCGCAAAAGTGGTTGTCGATTTCTTTTTGAAATCAAAAGATCAACCCTGATATTTCGCATCTATGACTGAAACAGAAGCGCTTTTTCAGAAGCCTTATTAAGGAAAAGCGTTGTGCCGAAGAAAACAACATAGGAATCATTCTGGGTTCTGTAAAATAGCTGGCTCAATATTGTAGAGCACCAAAAACCTTTTCAAGGATATACGCAATCGCTCTTTGGTTCCTGTGGCATGGGAATGAAAATCGGGTGCCCGACAATATGATTTGGCACAGCTTCATGTTCCTTTTCACTCTTGAGATACAGAAGGGACAATGAAGATAATCAGAGAGTCGAGGAACCGGAAAAAAAATAAACGGACAAATTATCCTGGACGAGTTTGAAAAATTGCATGCAAATATTCAAGCTGAACATAAACGTTGATCGAATTGATCCTGAAAGTTCCGGCTTCAATCCCACCCCATGTTCAAAAATAGAGGGATCACAACCACGCAAGAGTGATTGTGGTCCCATCACTCCGTCAAAAGATCGATCCAGATAGTTCAGATTTGTGACACAGTCAAGATCGCTTTTTTAAAAATAGAAACGTTCTTTAATGGAAATGCGGAGCGCAGGTGTAAGAAACCTGGGAATCATTCTGGGTTCTGTAACATCGCAGGCGTAACGTAGATGCGAATATTGTAGAGAACCCGGAGCGTTCTAATTCCCACGCCCGGACAGCCCCAATGACGGACTTCGCGCGCTTTTGATATTCCTCATCGAACCCGTTTCATGACGCATGTGATTCAATCAACCATGAAAGGGGCTCGAGGAGGTAGATCAAAAGCGAACACAGTCCGTCATTGGGGGTTGTCCGGGCGTGGGAATTAGAACGCTTCGGATTCTCTACAATACACGTAGAGCAAATTCATCCTGAAATTTCGGGCTTCAATCCCATCGCCCATGTTCAGAAATTAAAGAAGGACTGGGTAGAACTTTGCTTCCGTCGATTAGGCGAAGATCAAAAAGATCCGACCGATGATTGTCTGGAAAATAGATTACGGAAATTGGGAAACGTCGAGCCAAAGTGCATTTATCCAAACAGACGTTGGAGTCAAATGAATCGATTTGTCTAGTCTGGAACATGCAAACGGCCTCATCAAGGCCAATTTGGAACATTGATTAGCAGATCCCATAAGACTGCCCAATTCTACAGTATTCAGAAGCCAAACTTTGAATCATTCTAACTGAAGAAACAGGGCACGATGTACAATGAGAGTGGTATGGTTCTGCTCGTCTCATGGAGCTTTAGTGAGCCCAATCATCAGCTCGAAATTGAAAGTTCTTCCTAGTCCTTCTTTAAAGGCTTCTCATTTCCTCGGCCGAATAAAAACAAGTAAAAACAACTCATCAACACTTTTTACCCCTTCAAAAGATCTATCCGCTATGTCACATTTATGAGTCAATAATGAAAAGCGGAGTGCTGAAGAAAACGACCTATGAATCATTCTGGGCTCTGTAAAATAGCAGGCGCAATAAAAATAGCAGGCCAAGAACCTTCTAATTGTTTCGCGCGTACGAGATCATTTTCGAACTGCGCGCGCATTTCATCTATGCAGGCTATCATGAAACGCGACAAGAAGAGTAAAATCAAGGATTTACGCAACCCCTCATTGGTTCTGGTGGCATGGGAATGAAAATCGGGTCCCCGACAATATTTGCATCATGATTTTCACAGCTTCATGTTCCTTTTCGCTGAGGATGTACAAGGGACAATGAAGATAACCACACTGTCGAGGAATCGGAAATTATCAGTCCTTCAATTAGGCGCAGAGAATCGTCACTTCGAATCGCGGAGAGCCTTTTCTTCAGAGACAATGCGATGTATTGTCGGCGAATTTACTATACGAAATGAACGCTGGTCACCCTGCTCAGTAAACGCAGTAAGAATGGCCCAATCTCAACATGAGACACGACCATGAAGGCGAACGATTCGAGAAGAAGCGCTGACATTATCTGGCTGGTATCGCTCTACTGTATATTTCCCCGCATGCCTCTGTGCGATCGCACAATTTTACTGCATTTAGCGAGGAGGACGATGGGCGTACGATCCGTATAGGTTATTCAGCCATAGCTGAAGAGGGGCTCCGATAGCCATCGGCCACCGATTATGGTTCCTTGTCGCGTTCCGCTTACGCCGTGGCCACCCCCTGCGTACCATTACACTCTATTGCAGAGAACCCGAAGCGTTCTAATTCCCACGCCCGGAGAAGTCCAATGACGGACTGCGCGCGCTTTTGATCTACCTCTTCGTGCCCCGTTTCATGACCCGTGTGATTCTATCCATTTCCGAGCGTGGGAATTAGAACGATTCGGGTTCCCGACAATAATAAGGAGTTTACGCGCTCTCTAATGTTACACAGGCGGCGTGGCTTAGGTGTAAACAGAACGCGAAAAGGAACACCTTTGTCAACACCACAATAACCGAGATCCCAGGAATGGGAATCGATATTGTCATTAGTCGTTACTAGCAATCGCATGACACGCATTCCGACAAAGATAATCCAAGAGATCAAAGATCAAATTGAGTGCAAGGTAACGAGATAATCCATTGGATTCAGTGACAACAAGATGATATTTGAGAGGAGAGCTCAGTGAAGAAATAGTTGCTTCAATATGTAATGTTGTAATGTTGTTACAATGCATGCTTCAACACTCGGTACACAGGAAACTCACGAGTTTATCGTGTTGAAGTCACACGATAAACTATTCACCTTCCGCCCTTCAAATGTGGGGACTGCAAAGTTCTCCGATTGTTTTCATAAATATAAATGAAAACTAACACGATGGCATCCTCGGGCTACGTCTTCTTCGCGGCTTGTTCGGTAGAGGAAGCCTCCTTTTTAACATCAATGCCGTGTGCTTTCAGCAGTCCCTCCAGGTATGCGTCCTTCATTTTCAGGCTTTCCATTTCATCTTTGAGCTTTCTAATGACGTCATCGTCCATTTCCTTCTGCTGCTTCATTTCTTTATCCATGGTCCACTTCTGCAGGTTCTTATCCAAATCCATCTCAGTGAGGTTTTCGTTTTTGTCCTTATATGCTTGTTCGATCTTCGCATTCTCGGCAGCCAGCTTTGTATTGTCCGCTTTTGTTTCCTCATAATCAACATGTTTTGCCTTTTCCGCTGCAATCGTGTTCCTTTGGTCAGCAATTGTGTTATTTTGCTCAGCAATCGTTCTCTTTTGGTCAGCAATCGTGCTCTTTTGGTCAGCAATCGTGCTCTTTTGGTCAGCAATCGTGTTATTTTGCTCCGCAATTCGCTCCTCCTGGACTTTATTTTTCTTCCTGAACCGATCGATAGGCCTTTGAAACGAATGATTCCGCCTTACCCGAGGAAGCATTTCGTGAGGAAGAAACTGCTGACTGCTCCGCCAACGAGGGTAAGAATTCCCACAACAGGCATCAATATCCATGGCAGCATCTGGCCGCTGGAGGTATCATTATGCTGCGTCTGTAAAAGATTTAAAATAATACACTTTTTTTAGATTTTAAAGGAGTAGGAGCAAGATTCCGGTCCGTAAAACAGCTGTGGAAATTGCGGATAAAATATGCTAAAATGCAGACACAGGCGAAAGTGCACGTGTACTTTCGCCTGTCTGCATTTTAGAATATTTTATCCACAATTTCCACAGCTCTTTTACGGACCGGAATCTTGCTCCTACTCCTTAATTAAGTAAAAACACACATGTCCTGACGATGCGTCAGTTGACACTGCCATCGGCGAACCGGCGGCATTTGAATTGAGGTTTTGCTTAAAACACGCTTCGTGGGCCAGGGTCATATTGGACTGAAAATAGAAAATGAATTCGCGACAAAACAATCAAAATCCTCACATGACAATCATCTGCAATGCAGGAAAATTTCAATTTTCCTTCACTGCCAGCGACTTCGGTGCATTTGTATCCGTTTGGTTCGAATTTGCTTTTCTTGATCTTTCCCCCTTTCACAGTTCCACTTTCAGAAAGTTTGATTTCATTCCAGCACGCAAATTCATCCAGCGTTTCACCCCTGAAGTTTTGCGATTCCAGCAGTGTATGTGAAAAATGCGAACTGCTTCGGGTAGAATAACTTATTTCCACATTTCCTGTACTGAATCTTGCAAGCCGTCAGAATCTCCGAAACAGTCAACTGAAATTGAAAGCCCGAAATATACACAAAAGATTGCAATTGACATCACAATCTTCCCCGACGCAAACTGCCTCCCTTTCATTAGTCTTGTTGACCGGCAAACAGAGCGTCGACGACAACTTTTCATGAGTTGTAAAATAACCCTTCCTTCCAGGCACGGACCAGTCATCTACAATCGTCTCCGTCTTTAGTCCGCAATATGCTTGAAAATACCGGCGTATAAAATTGCGTATACGGTGCAGTACAGCGACTTTCGATTGTTCTTGCACTCGTTGTAATCTGCATCGTCTGAACATGTTCGAGTTATTTCTGGTTTGCGCAGCAGTATTCACCCAAGTTTGTTTTTCCACAGATAATGTCTATTTTCGGTGTCGTGGCGCAGTCTGAAGAAAAAATGATACAGGTCATTAGGGAGGATTTACCATATTGAGCGGATCCCATATCAGAAATGCTCAGCACGAGAATCGCTGCACATAACATCCACATTATCTGGTTTTATAATTATTCATTTTCAGTTACAAAATTTTCATCAAGTCAAGAAAGTTGGACTACTTTTATGCATACAATGGGAAGTGCACGTTTTGGAAAAACAAACTTTATTAGATATTTCAAATATCGATTATTTTAGCAAAGCTGAAAAATGATAAGATTGAGAACCCCGAAGCATTTACGATATCGGATCAGAAAAGGGGAATTACAGGGAGGAATGGTAAGAAAAATGAACGATAGAAAATGTTACGACACGATAGGGAAGGGAAAGACAGGAAAGGAAGCAAACTCACAGTTCCCATTGGAAGGCCGAAGGAACAGGACGAGAATTATAAAGGAAGCATCGATTAAGCGGCAATGAGACTGGATGGAATGAAGAAATTAGACGCCATTTTTTCGCTTCACTGTTAAACCACGCATGCAAATTCGCAAACTGTACATTAACGGCCAAATTATCCTGGACGAGTGTGAAAAATTGCATGCAAATAGTCAAGGTGGGCATATACGTAGATTTAATTTATCATGAAAGTTCTCGTTTATATTCCTTCGCCAAGTTTCAAAAATACAAGGGTTTTCTTACTTAATACAAGGGTTTTCTTACTACGAGGAAACTCTTTTTACTTACCCCAGCCAATCCAAATAAGGCCTATACCAATCGAAGCAGCTTGAAAAACTGACCCAGGAAATGTAGATCATTTTGTCGCCTCGAAAAAAACTTGTAAAACAACCTAACTTTACAACCAAAAGTGATTGTCTCTTTACCACTTCGAATGATCGATCCTGATTTTTGAAGCGCCTTTTCAGAAGTATTTTTCTTGAAAAAGCGGTGCTGAAGAGAATAAATCTCCAATCCTTCTGGATTATAGATATGCAGGATCATTCTAATTATCTCGCCCTTACAAGACCAAGGACGAACTGCGCGCGCATTTGAGCTACCTCAGCAGCCGCCGCTTCGTGCCCGTGTGATTCCAGCGACCATGAATGATGAACGCAGCCCCTCGTTGGTCCCTGTGGCATGGGAATGAAAACGCTCCGTGTTTCAATTCGAGATGACAGTTGCAATAAATGTTTATAAAGGCGACTCCATTTCAAAGCTCGAATTGGGACAACATCATTCAGGTGGCATAAAAACATGAAGCAACGCATTATGCGTTTCAAACTATTCTAAATTCGCGTTCCGTCCGAACTGTGGTGCATCAATCTCCCATTTAACGGATTTCTCTTCAGTATGCGATTCATAGAGTCGGTTTGATTTATTCCGGCTAAAAAATCTTGTAAAATTTTTCTATGAATCCAATTATTGGATTGATTATCAAAACAACACTGAAAATCTTTATTCGAAAGTGAAATGCGTGAAATAGATGAGTCATAACAATTCGGACGGAACGCAAATTTGGAACGGTTTGGAACCCCGGATACTAAAAGATCATACAGATAGATATAAGAATTCAAAGCTCAAATTGGCACAGAAGATAGCCGGGACTATAAGAGGACATGAAGTCCGAGAGACCCTTGGTGTTGGCTGATTCAGTAATAGCAGCGAATTCATATGTGGCGAGGTTGTTGGGCTCGCCAGAGGTGCCCCAGCACTCACGAGAAATGTTGCTCTGTAATAGTGGATCTCCAAACTATGGTCCACGGAAAGAACGATGAATTAAAGAATGTCTGGCACCCACTTTGCCACTCTTAATGGGGTGCATTTGCCCATACGTCGACTTTTGGAAATTTCGCATTTGAATACGTCGACGTATGGACAAATGCACCCGCATTGAGAGTGGCAGTTTGCATGGAGGTTGCTGCCAGTCCTTCTTTAAACTATGTATCTCGAAATACACACATCAGTTATCAACAGCCGCGCAGTGCTACGTATTTTGCTTACATATTTTAATTACTCAGGCCTTGGCTCGTAATTGCTTGTTGTCTCGCACCGCAAAATCGACGTATGGAAATGCTACAGGTCGATGTCTTGAGAAATGCACTCCCATTAAGACTGGCTGTTTGCCAAGAAGTTTTCCCAGTCCTTCTTTAAATGAGCTTGTAAAAACGTCCATGCCATCTGGGTTGTTATTTTTCTTTTTTTTATAGAAAAGTAACTTACGACGATATTCCCCTGCCAGTCGTGCCAGTGCCAGTCCTTGCAGTGTACACTCGCGGGGTCGTTCCAGTTGCAGCCACTGCCGCCCTTGCCTTTTGGATCCTGCCACCCTCCAGTGAAGTAGAGCTTCCCAGGGGCGACGAGAGGGCGGAGCTCGAAAAAGGCATCGATAGTAGTGAGGTGGGCGAGATGTGCAGTCCGCCGGCCGGAGAGACAGGCACAGTGGTTGGAGAGGACCTGGAAAGAAGGAGACATCAGAATGAACAAGCTCAAGTGGTAGAACGAGACTGCGAGTTATTATTCAAGCAGTGACGAGGAGTTTTGCAAAAGACGTTGTGGTCCCGAGATTTGTGGTCGGGACCAGATATTTCATCCGCGGGTGTTACGTTTATTGTTAGACTGGTTTTATGTGCGAAATAAAAAAAGGCAAAGCTTTTAGATGCTTACAAAGTATGACGGGTTTCTGTGTTTCTGATACATTTAAATTTTATAGCCAGAAAATCGACGAAAAAAGAAAATTATTCTCTGATTCGTCCTTACCTTGAGTTGCTCATACTCTGGTTTGTAGGTGTCGTTCGCGGTGAAGTAGCACGTGTCATTAATAACAAGGGACGATGCGGGTCCCATGATATCGGAGCAGCTCGGCTTGAACGATTCGGAAAGTCGCTTTTGTATCGTCGGAGGGACACTGCATTTGTGGATTACGGCCGAGTCGGGGATGGGCTCGCGAAGGAGGGCACAACTACAAAACAGAATTTTGTAAGGGTAATCTTACAGAACGTAATACACGGTGACTAATTTTACAAGAAAATGCATTACTATTTCGTTGAGACGTTGTACTTGACAACGGTGCACGCCTGAAAAGGATATTGACTCTAATCGTAAGAGTCATGAAAAACCCGTCTGCTGTCATAACTGTCAGACTGATCAAACTGTAAGTCTAGTCAGAGGGAATATTACTTTTTCAGCATCACATCTCCTCTCGCAGGCCCAGCGATCGGCGTCGGAATCCGCCAGTCCGAGTCGATCCCATCGAAGTGAATCGATCTTGTCGCAGTAGATACCCTGCAATTAGGGTTGTTGAAACGGATAGTTCAGGCCAGTCTAGAATTGCGGATATCCGCATCGACTGTCTGGAAATCGCGGATTTCCGCCTGAAATCTAGGGTGGAGATTAATACTAGGGTGGCGAATATTACTGCAGTGATTGCTTTAATGATTAGTCTCCTCTCCCCATTCTGTCTGTAGACGGAATCCAGACGGAAGCTGTCTCTCGTTTCGGTCTGGAAAAAAGTAACGAGTAAAACTGGCTGAGATTTCAGTCTGGGAAAAAAGTAACGAGTGAAACTGGCTGCGATTTCAGTCTGGGAAAAAAGTAACGAGTGAAACTGCCTGCCCTTTCGGTCTGGGAAAAAAGTAACGACTGAAATGATCAGACTGTCTACAGGGAAAGCAATATCTCTGTTTACGGCCATCAAATGCGCATTTGCAGCGTTCCAAGCCCTCGTGGGTCGAATTTGGAAATGATGTCACAGTGATGGGGTACATACTTTTTTCTGCCGGTCAAGCAAGCGGTCTGTAAAAAAATAAAAGGTGATAAAACTTTTAAATTTCACTTCACGGCTTAAAAAACGGCCACAAACAAGCCATCCATAAAACAAAATTATACGCGTCACTTCGAAAAGGGGGCAGGGCTGATTAATCAGGGAGTGGTTTCGCAGCGAAAGCAGAAAAGTCAGTTTTACGGTTGGATCGTTAGTGGCCGTTTTCTCACGCACAGCCAGTGTGGACGACCGATTCCGGTTGGGCTACAGTATATTTGGTACACCATGAAAAATTAAATCGACTTTTTCAGCGTAATTTAAGTTCCTTACCATTGTTTTTTTAGAGTTTCGCTCGATTATTCAGTGAGAAATCTTTACACAAGAGAAATCTATTTGTGCAGTCTCTCAAACGAGTATACGCTGTAAAACTGGACTCAAGGTTTCAAAATTGATCGCAAGCTGAAAGCACACCACCGAAAAAGGCGGGAGACGTTTTGGGGGTTGCTAGGAAGTGTTCCGAGTAATTCGTAAAACACCGTTAATTCGAAGGGCAGTCGCTGCGGGACCTCTCTTTTTGAAAAACTTTCAGAAAATTTCTATTTTGAGAGAGACTGGGGTGAAAGTGGAGAGTCGGGGTCGATAAAGAAAGAGATCACACAGTTCAAATTTTGCGGCTGGCAAACTGCCAATCTCTGCATAGATTAATCCCACCACGATTCCGCAGCCATCAAACCCTGGAGCGTCAAGCGACTTTTTTTGGCTTGAGTGGCTTGCTGTGGACCGTTTTTTAGATATCTTTTTTAAATTTTAAACAGTTATCACATTTCATTTTTTGACAGGTCGAGCTTGACCGTCAAAAAGAAACCGCAAGTAGCTTTAAAACCAAAGCCGCAAATGGCATGGGGATTTTCGGGGGATCCCCGGGGATTCCCGTATGTACCTGGAGAATCCCCAGCTCTGTGACATCATTTCCAAATTCGACCCACGAGGGCTTGGAACGCTGCAAAACGCGCATTTGATGGCCGTAAACAGAGTAGACAGTCTTTCCCTGTAGACAGTCTGATCATTTCAGTCGTTACTTTTTTCCCAGACCGAAAGGGCAGGCAGTTTCACTCGTTACTTTTTTCCCAGACTGAAATCGCGGCCAGTTTCACTCGTTACTTTTTTCCCAGACTGAAATCACAGCCAGTTTCACTCGTTACTTTTTTCCAGACCGAAACGAGAGAGAGCTTCCGTCTGGATTCCGTTTACAGACAGAAATCGATGGCCAGACTGCAGATTAATTAATAATTCGCAGACTTTCAGACAGTAATTCAGCCACCCTA
>JACMIG010002418.1:0-15394 GCA_014805385.1 Levipalatum texanum | reverse complement strand
ATCTTTCCTACACCTGACGTACCTCTAACCAGAATATGAGCCCCAGCGGACAAGAAAAGTTGGCTAGTGCCGCTACTCTGCAAAACTGCTCGATCCTTATGCGGACGGACTCATAGAATAAAATAAATAGTCTCTTGCAGGTTCTTCCCAATGTTGAGACCAGCGCTGTTTCGGGGTACAATGCGAGCGATTCGCTCGTGTGGAAGTGCAATTCTGGATTCCATCCATCTCAATCGACGACCTCCACCTGCACGAGTACACAGTCGTGGCAGCCTCCCATCGAATGCACTCGTAGGATTAACTTGACCGGCCTCAAATGTGAATTGTCTCTCAGCCATCCACTGCTCTGACCCGGTCTGGGAGCCTTTCGAAATGATCACAGTCAACGGAACATCGCATGGAGATCGAGCGTTCTTCGCACTGCCGAACAAGACTTGTTAGATGGATTTAAGGGAAATGATAAATGGAGTCCTTTAGACTTCTCCGAGGACTTCCTCCTCGTCATGGTGTGCAACAACGGAAATTGGGAGAGGTTCAACGAGGAGCGTGAGCGAGATCTATGCGATCTCCCATTCATAAGCCCTCGCAGTCACGAAATGCTTCGCGTTTCCATTTGCCCTCGGTCGTTTCCTGGTCACTTCGGTGTGGGAAGGCGAAACGATGCCCTATGAATGCAAGGTACGGATGGAAGGAGGGGGGATTGGGAGGATTGACAGGGCTCGGCGACTCCAGCAACCGCCTTCCCCAAGTGCCTCTCGGGCGGAAGTCTCTCCTTCATTCCCAGCTGCTCCTATCGCCATCTCGCTTGTGGTCTTCACGATCACGACGACTTCTTCCTTCCCTTCTGCTCGTGCCAAAAAGGATTTGAACTGAACACCGACGGATCGGCCTGCATTCGTAGGTTTCTTCTCTATTTTCGGCATTCCATGGTTGCTTTTCCTGTCAGCAGATATTCGGCGCTGAACTATGTTGACATGCCCTTAGAACTCCCATGATTTTCCCTGTCCCTTCTCAGCGATAAGCTACTGCGCCCTCCATCTGGATGCTTGTTCTGAGGAGGCGGAATGCATTGACCTGCCTGCAGTGAGCGGATGGAAGGGAGTGGAGCAATCGCCTTATGGTGTCAGGGTGGATACACTTGTCGCTGCCCCCACGGCCAGTGTCTCTTCCCATCGGAATGCAAGGGAATGAACTACTCTGCCTTCGTGCACATCGAACAGTACGACCCCAAAGTGGGAACGTGTGCTGGTACCTCCCAAATAGTACAGCGCATGATCATCTTTCCAGAAATCCGCTGCAAAGCACCGGAACTACCTCAGCATTGCACGGCTAACTCTTTTATCGATGGAACGCCTGCTTCGTTCTACAGAGAAAGTTTGGAGGGTCAAAAGAAGATTCACAGATTGGAATTTAGCTTCCGTGGACGTCGACTGCGTAATGTACAAGAACCCGGAAACGCACATGAAGAGGACCCTCACGTGTTCGGACGATTACACATGGAACACCGAAATTCTCCAGACCAGTTACCAGCCAAAATCAAGGCCAATAATTATATTTACATACAGAGCACTGCAGCAGCGCCGGTCTCAGCACCGCTTACGACCGCGGCCCTTTCCAGAAGGCAGAGGTCTCGTGCCATGGCCACGACAAGGACATGTTCATCATGTGCGGTGCCGACGGAGAGTGGATCGGCAGCCCGCCAACATGTGGTATTTAAGACACAGTATTGTCCTCACAGGAGGTTTCAGGATGCGGAGAGGGCTTCTCGATCAACCGGGAGGATAACACAAAGAACCAACTCTTCTGTGACTGCAAGTACGAGGCCGATCAGAGGAGCGACTGCCAGTCCAAATGCGTCAATGGAGGAACGCCAACGATTGTCAACGGCATCGCCGGACCATGCGAATGCATATACCCCTTCAGTGGAGACAGCTGCGAACTCGGTATGCTATTAACTAGTTAGCATGTACACCTCTTTTGCAGTCCTATGCGAGGAGGGCGGAGCGGATCCACGAAATTCCAAAAAGAGTATCTCATTCGTTTTCCAGCATACAGCATCTGGATTCACTCAGGTTCGTGTCCAATCTTTAGCATCTTACACATTCCATCCAGATCCAAGAAACGCTACGATTATTGCCCAATGCTCTGCGCGATATTCTCATGGATAATGAGAAAAATATCTTCCGGCTTGCAGCCTATGCTGTAGAAGAGAATCGTGAGAAATTGTGGTATAAAAGCAAGGTAGAATTCAGGGACCAGAAATATAACAACTTCTGTCACTAGTCACTCAGACTTGCTGAAGATGCACTTCGACTTGAAGCTCCCTCACAAAGTTGGATGTGGCACGGAGACATTTGATGACTTCTTCGCTGCTATAGGAGCTACTCGAAACACTCACGTCTTTGCGTTTGTGGTAGGAAATCATTTATATTACCGGGATGTTCATGAGCTTTAGTCCGACGTCAGTTTATCGAATATGGATGTCATCGAGAGGTTCGGAGATACCTTCCTCGAGCAAGGAATCACCGTCCACTTGATTATTCTCTCGGATTCGCCGTGCATCGAAGACGATGAAGTGATGAAGTTCTGGAAGCCTTCTACTCGACCGTTCAGGCCCTCGATGCACTCAGATTATTCGCTCGACGCTCCAATGGAATTGCACTCGACATCCGACTGGAATCTACTGCGGATGTTATCCGGACTCTGCCAATTTTATTCAATAGCGAAGTCGTCGTTCCCGCCTTCATCCCCGTCTGGAACTCCTTCTTAAAGAAAGGATACCATGATGTTCAGGTCAACACAAAGAAAGCGCCGCTCTCGATCAAGGTGAATGCGGACTATGCGATTTCGGTGATTACCAAGGGGCCTCCACCAAGAGTCACGATGACGAGCAGTACGTTTTCTTGGTTGTTCTGACTGACCGAAACTTTTCCTGAGCAAAATGCGCTGAACTCAACTCAAATCGCCACCGGCACTGAGTGGTCGCACAATGTCATCAACTTCGTCAATGACTGTCCTTTTCCCTGGGACAACATCGGTGACTACTGCATCTTGTCCGATGCGGTTGAGCGGACGTGGCAGGAGGCCATTTCCATCTGCTCCGAGAACAGCGGCTTCATGATCGACGACACGAACGACGTCATAAGGCATCAGCTCCTCGGTATATCTGACATCAAGTAGCGGTGAAAATGTGTTCAGCACTGATGCGCGGTTTTTCGGTGTGGATTTCGCTGCAAAACAGCATGACTCGATCGGGAGAAAGGGCGTGGCATTTCGTCTACGACGCATTCGACTACATTCCCACCACGTATCGATGGGCTGTTAGGAATCCGTCCGTCGAGAATGTATAACCTTTTTATAGGCGGGTGTCGACACTGATGATCCGAGCAAGACCTGCGCTTTCCTCAATGACGATGGATTCTGGTCTGAAAAGCTACTAACAATTCATCGAAGACCACTTAGGGTCCCCGAATCGTGTACGGATCCGAACATACGACGTCCAGTGATGTGCTACAGACTTCAGTCGTCCTCCGGTCAGTTCTCGCCAGTCCTTCCCTCTCCACGGCCTCTCTTCAGCCCTCATTGAAGGCTCTTATGAACTGACCTTCGATCCACCCATCCAAGAAGTTCACATTCGTATTTCTTCATTCTGGAGACTTCAAACGGTGTTCGGCAAGAACATCACCAAGGATGATACGGATAAATCTGGTATCATGTCTGGTATGAATGCGAAAATTAAAAAAAAATCGAGATTCCGGCGCAGGTCAAACGACATTGATGCACTACTTCCTCGGTAGTGCCATAAAGCCTTTCACCATCTTCAAGACGGAGATAATTAGCGAAGACGGAGTCGATAGGCACTACCGCACCGCTCACAAGGCAATGCATCGATACAAGTGCGGCTACGCTCTGACCACCGCTCCCATCCGATGCCACTCCAATTCCAGCTTGATTCTTTTAGAGGTAGACACCGCTTTCAAGATTATTTGAACTTCACTGTTCAGGTGTACATGGGTGATCCGAGCGTCAACCGTCACTACATTCTGTAGACAACCAGGTATTCGGCATAATGACTACTGCTGAATGGTTGAATATTAGCATCCCCCAACTGCTTCGCCACCCATCGAGTGGCGAAACGAAATGATGGAGAGGCCGAAGGCAGCATTCACCTTCGATGACCTCCACTTCATCTACCTTCCCCTGGACGGGGAGTGCCTCCATCGGGGTTGCATGCCCGAGACGACTGCATTCTGCAACCTCAATGACGAGTTCTACATGAACTGCTGGTGCAACGAAGGCGAGTACCTGACAATATTCAAGGCGATACTTATCCCCTCAGGCTTCACCGGTGAATTCTGCGAAGTTGAGATGTTCACCCCACAATATTCTCCCTCCGGAGTTCCAACGGGAAGACTGTTTCTCGAAGGAGCCAAGACGCTTACATCGTAGAGACCGAGGAGTACTAGTGGGAGTCCCTTGCAGTGGCTTTGTCTGTGCCGAGGACGGCATCGACTGTCCCATGAACAGTGTCGATGCTTGTGGAGGGCGGTGTAATCTTTCGAGGTCTTCTTGCGAATACGACCCCTTGTCGAAGTCCTATGGATGCAGATGTGGTAGGAAGTACTCTTTACTCACAGCCCTTTTCTCCTTCAGCCGTCAGCTCAGAAGTAAAGTACTTCGGGGAGTGGTGCGAAAGGGAAGGGAACGGATGCACGGGACAGCCGTGTAGGAACGGAGCTACATGCTCGTCTCAACCTGCCCTTCAGTTCCAGTGCCTGTGCAGGACAGGCAGGATGCCCACGCCCTCCTTGACAGGGTGGCGATATATCAGGCTGGAGCGGTACTCTATGCGAGGAAGTCGTCTCCTCATGTCGCGAAGACTCGTGTTCCAATGGCGCCACGTGCTTGGATGTGCTACCCGGTCAGACGACGTGTGTCTGCAGGACGGGGTGGACTGGAAACATGTGCGATGTGAGCGGATCAGTGTTGATGAATTCCATCACTCTTCCAGATTCCATTTGACCCCATCCCCTGTCTGAACAATGCCGAGCTTATCGAGGATTCTGGGTGCGCGTGCATCCCTCCGTGGGTGTGGAGTGGTTGGAAATCGCGTCCATCAATGAAGGATATCAGAGCTTCAGGATTCAAGTGCACGCTGCTCAACGACAAGATCCCCCCTCAGACCTGCGACTGTGCATCGGACGGCGATGTCTGCGTGTATAGCGAGGATAATCCTTCTTGTATCTGCAGGACCGGATTCGTCGGAAGGGGGTTGAATTTGGCTTTAGGCTATTTGTCAAATGAATCTTTCGAGGTGCGAGACCCGACAGCAGTTCTGCGCGTTCGCTCCATGCGGTTCCACCGGGACGTGTGTTGAGAACGATGATGAAGGGGAAGGCGGATACGAATGCATTTGCCACCCTGGTAAACATTCACTCATCGTCGGTGATGTACCATGAAGCTGGATTTAGGGTACACGGGTGAGCAATGCGGAATTCGCCTGGATGTCGATTGTATGAACGATTCGGAATGTGGCATGAACGGAACGTGCACCTTGGAGGGGAGGTGCCACTGCGCTCCGGGGCTGACGGGTGTCATCTGCGAAGTACTCGTGGAGGCGAGAAGCTTCTTCTTCACACAGTAGTTCGATGATCATTCAGGACCCGTGCAAGAACGTTTCATGTTTACACGGCGGAAGTTGTACAGCGAAGTTGACGGCCGCTGTGTGCGTGTGCGGCGTCGGATATACTGGAGAGCGATGCGAGAAGCGTGAGAGACACTCGCATCTCTTCTATTTCAGAATCTCCTTCCAGCATTGGACATGACCACCAACATCGTCTTCACCAAGAAATTCCAGCCAATCGAAATTCCGATCCCCAATACGATGTCAGAGTAAAGTGCTTTAATAACTTGACTGGCTTGCTTGAGATCGCTTGCGAGTTTCGCGGTCTGTGGTTGGATTCGACCGACTCCAAGGAAGGGAGCAGTACGATCCATGCCTGTATTCGCACTCGTGGAAGAAACGTCAGTTAATCATTCCTCTTGAGACAATCGAACTCCAGGATTGATCTCCTTCGCATAGCCGTCGCTGTGGATGACGGATCTCCACAGGCCGCCAATGTCTCCTACTACTTCTGGAATCATGTCTGCAACAATCTGTAAAATGTCAGGGAATGCAAATTCAGCTGTGCTTTCTTCGCTCTCCGGACGGAACACATCAAATCTACGTGAATCGACGGCTGATCAGTAAGGAACAAGTTTGTGTTTGACTAACATAAGAAAAAACTTGAACTTGATTTTGTAATTCTATAATTTTGACGGATTTTGTGATAAACTCATGTATGACAATCGCCTTCCTTCAGATTCATTCAACCGCAACTACGATCTCGATACGAGCAAGAAATCATTCGTCATTGCTCCGCGTCCAGAAAATGGAGAAAATGCACTGGAAGCGACCATTAGCCACTTTGAAGTTGGTTCCTCAAGCGAGGTTCCTTTATGACTTGTCAGATGTACAACTTCCTTCCCTCCTCCGACGATATCACCAAAATGGTCTACCGTTGCAGGGAGTGGGCAGGGAACGGAACAGGCAAATATCAAACACGACGAGAACTCCGTGATTATGGTCTGATTCAGGCCAGGTCATCTCTTGGAAGTCGATACTCCGCGAAGCCCCCCGCTCGTCCCTCGCCCCTTTTGGATTCTGTGAATGGACAAACTGCCTCCCGGGATCGATCGATTGTGACATCACGAAAGGTATTACTTACTCTTCCTGCCCACGGAATCATTCACTTCAGACCATACTCCACCCGTCGCCATGACCTGTCCGGAGAACATGTTCCATGTCCGTGAGAGTGGACGATTCGTTAGTGTGAGCTGGTTCGGTGTTCGTAGACGACAACTACATCGCTTCCGTCGAATCCAACTACAGAAGTGGTGATGTTTTCGTGCCGTATGTCGATCCTGCTATTTCGGGAGCTGGTGCTTCAGGGGAGACTACCATGTAGTCTACACTGCGAGGGACGGCACTGGTAATGAGGGCAGCTGCGAGTTTGACATCTTCGTCGCTCCAAATGACTGCGTGCTTCCGGCGGGCAAATTTGACGAGGGAAAGATGTTCGTTGCATTCCATTGGTATGACCCAAGGGAACATTCAGTGTCCGAGTCTCGGGGATGAACGACGTCGGGGCCCAGTTGAGTGCAACAGTTGAATGTGACGACAAGCAGTTCCCCCTGCTCGGACCTGCCTTCTACACATGCGATTACTTGGTACTATGATTGTACTTTCTTGTGAACACTGTACGGCAGGGCCAATGGGAGCGATCGCTCGCAGCTCCTCAGCTGAACGCCGCCCACTGTGCACGGACCGAACCGCCCATACAGAGGGTCGAATGCTTTTTGAAGTTTGAGATGTAAAATTTAGATCTCCGGTAGGATAGCCTTCCAAAACAAGTCGGATTGCGAAAGTGTGCGCAACAAGACGATCGCCACGCTTCTCGGGTGAGTTCAAGAGAAGGGTCGAGCTGGAAGATGTGACCTGTTCAGAGCATCGACAAAGGCGGAGCGTGGATCGAACGTGCTGGTATCCTCGTGTGACGAAGACACGGAGGATGACAAGGAGCTCGACTTCTCAATGAAGATGCCGTCAGTTGCTTCAGTTCTTGGTCCATCCAACTTCTCGTTGCAGGAGCTCCGACGGCGACATCTCTGACATCATTCGGAAGAAGCTTCTGGACATCTCACCCTTCGTAGACGTCACAACTCCCAACATCGAGTGCCTCCCTTTGTATCCACAGCTGTTCAGCACTCCCGAAGGAGTTTTCTGCGGTGGATTTGAAACATCACAAAGCAAATGTAGCTGCCATTCCAGCCCAAACAGCGTTTGGAACGTATTACGACCGTGTGAAAGGCGAGACTATCGCGTGCCCAGTCGATGAATATTCCGTACAGATATCCCTCCCCTTTCCATTGAAAAGAATATGCACAGGACATCCTGTCCGGCAACAACTGCAAACACTGCCCGCTCAACTTCACGACGGGAGGACGGGAAGGGTGCGCTGACAGCAAGGACTGCTACAGTACTGGGCATTTCAGCAAGAGAACAAACTACATTGCAGAGAATTGTCCACCCGGCTACGCGTGTGATGTTTGGTATGATCCGCAGAGCTGCACTCGCTTTATCAACGGGACTTTCAGCGATAACTATGGCTATACTGGGAAGGGCGGAAGTGAGGGAGGCATTGGTGGTGGTGAACTGTTCTGCAGTGTGCAAGACGTGCGATCCGGGTTTCACGACTGAACACGATGGTTCAAAGAGTGCCTCTGATTGCGTTCCTGCGTGTGGAAAAGGACTGCAGCTGAGTGTAACTGGCAGCTGCGATAAATGCGGATATGGATTTTACAAGGCTCGCTCACTTCTGATTGTATTTGTAGCCAGACCATCTCAGGAGAACATTTCGGAACCCAAGTGCACCCAATGCAAGAACGGACTGACCACGAATGAAGATGGGTAGATTTTGTTGTTGTTCTCGGTTCAAGTTATCTTCCCAGTGCGGATAGTGCCTCATTGTGCTCCATCCTGTCTTGTCCTCCCGGCCGATTTGTCAATGCGTCGGCCCCATTATCTGGGCTGGATCCAGCAACATTCGATATTAATCTATATTGCCCGATGTGTCCGGAAGGTACCTTCCAGGTGATTCGGGGGTCAATACGGCAGTGCAATATAAGTATTGCAGCCCTATAAGAATCAGACTACTTGCCTCAACTGCTGCAATTTCCGGAATTCAGCAACGACGACGTCGTCGCAGTGCTTGAAGCAAGCGGACGAGTGCTTCCCCAACGGTTCTTTACCGTGCCCCTATGACAGAGAGTTAGGGAAGTTTGCGTCGCTTCAGGAAGAGTGGGAGAAATTGAGGTGCAAGATGCCCAGCGGCCAATGCTTTTACAAATGCTATGCACCACACCACAATGATCAAGTCAGCTGCGGAAATTAGTTGCTTGAAATGTGGCCATTACAGTCATCTTCACCCGATTCCCACATGTGGCTCATCATCCTGGGCTCCATTGCTGGAGTTGTCATAGCAGTCATTGCTTTCGTCGCACTCCATTTCCTATGCTTGAGGCATCTCGCATCTAATTATCCATCTGCTGTCTCTCCAGGTGCGTCAAGCCCAAGCCACCTACTCCGTCGGAAACATTGAGCACTATACTCGAGAGTCCCATCGTCCCTGATGTTTCAAGAAGTGGGAATGGGTCCTCGTGAATCAAAGCTTGAATGTTCAGGACCTAGCAGTGTTCAAGAGGAGAGTCATGTCCCTGCTGTGCAATTCGTTGCTCCCATCGAGATTCAGGAGTTCATAGCACCCGAGTTCATGGAAGTGCCGCGGATACAGGTGCATAGTAGACAATTGGGAAATGTGAGTATTCTCTTTCCAGTTGCCCTCACCCTTCGACATCCCGCTACTCTCCGATTCCCCTCCCAGCTCGGAAAGAAGTTCTCGATCAACGTCGCTTCTCCTATCCAATCTTTCTCTGCGGGTTCCGCATCATGATAAGAAAATCGTTTGATCTCGCTTGTGAACATAAACTATTTATTCGTGGAAAGCGAATTATGGTTCATGATAGAGCCACTAAAATCGTTGAAAAAAATCAAAAGAACATTCCGATGCCGGGAATTGAACCCGGCCTTATGGTTGAGAGCCATAAATCCTAATCACTAGACCACAAGGACAGTCACGCACTGCGTGTTGTCCGTGACTCTTCACCTTGATTTGAGGGCTGGTCGCAATATCTGTTCTTTCTCCTTCAGACGGAGATATGTACCGAGTTTGATGGGTTCCCTTCTAGAAATACAGGGACAATATTGGCAAAGTTAGAAGCATCGGATCGCGCTAATTTTTTTTACCTTTTTCCGCATTGGTAACCTCATTAGCAGAGCGGAAAAGGCCGTAAAGCCACGTTTTCACCTTTTCCATCGAAGTTATCAGTTTTTCTCGCGAAAACATATCTTTTGGCCTTTTCCTTTCTTCTAGTGAGGTTTTCGAGGCGGAAAAAAATTGTGGTGAAAAATATGCGCTATCCGATGCTTCTACGAATTTCGGGTCCGGGCATGCGAAAAATTTCGCACAATTACGCATTATACCAAAATTCGGGCGGAATTGCTGCCATACGATATTGCTTCCCCCCTCCGATCAATGTTTGTTTGTTGATGATTCACACTGTGAGGGCTGTTATCACTATGAGCTCCACTTCGAATTCTTCTCTTTCTCCCCATGGGGTCATCCAATTCGAAGAAAACCCCATACAGTGCCAAGACGATCAACAAGCAGGTAAGCTAGATTATATGAAAACAAATCATTTAACTCCCATGTCCAAAAAGTAAAAAAATAATTGTGCATACTCGTCCGGCGGCGCTGCCCACGATTCATGGTCAATTGAGAAAAACGAGATTGCAAAAAATTACAGGCTCATTCTCGTTTGCAAAAGCTCAAAGATAAAAAACAAACATCTGCTGAGTGGCAGGAACTAACAGCGTTCTTTAAGACGCCGGACGCTAACGCAATACTGGATGACGAAATTATCAAAGTGAGTGCGGTAATAGAACATACGTTCATTGAAATCCTGGTGTTTGAAGAGTTTCACGAGACATTTGGAAGCCATTGAGGCTGGAAATTGGGATTCCTTAGACTTCAGCATCTTGGATTGGTTTGTTCAAGCTCTGTGAGTTACCTTATTGTCAGCAAATGACTTCATATTAACTTACACAGGATTCAAACACAGCGAGCTGGAAACAAAGATCCCTCGATAGCGATGGAAGGCGTTGAGAATACTGTGGACTCTCTCGTCAACGTTCTCTCTTCATCAACAATGTGAGTCAGGGACACCATTCAATGACATCACGGAAAACTTGCAGACATTCTGTCTCCAGTGCAACAGGGGCCATCATTTTTGCGACGAGCGTTCGATGGTGCAAAATCAACCGACCAAGAGCGCTAAATAGCGTATTTTGTTTTTTTTTCTTGGAAAATAGCGAACCACTATTTACAGAAGAGTAAGGAAATCGACGAAATCCTTTCGAAATACTTTGTTTCAATGTCACGGAACCAGCGATTTGCTCTTGTCCGCGAAGGTGTAGAAATATACATGCAGGTATATAGCAAGTAAAATGGCACTTAACTCGATATATTTTAGTCATGGGAAAATTACCCTAAAATGACACAGCTACTCTGTGACGAAGCGGCAGCCGATATTCCGAAGGGTCTTTCGAAGAAACAGGAGCGGTCCGAATCGTGGTATTCGTGTGAGTCGACCACACTTACACAGAATAATGATAGATACGGGGCAGGATATTCGGTAGATTTGCGCCATATTGGTATAAAATCAACCAATAATCTCCAATTATTGGTTGATTTTTTCTCAAACGTGGAAGAACAAGTGGTAGATGGAATCAGTATGGTGCAAATCGGTGCAATTTTTAAGCGAGTCGACTGACAAACGAGCTATAATACTTCAGATTACATCTACTCTGCCTTGACTGAAACCCTAAAGGCAAACAACAAACTTCTCGAGCGAATCTATGTCAATTCGAAAGTCATTCAGAAATGTGTGAGTGAGACTGATACAGCTCTAATACCCGCCACCTCAATAGCTTCGCGATCGAGACAGGCGAAGCGAAGCAAAGTAACTGATCAATGCGATTGCTAAGATTGAGTTGAAATTCTCCAGCAAGGAAAACATGAAAGTTCGTTTGCGTGCATTTATATGTAAATGTTCAGCCCATGCTTCGTATTTACATATTTTATTTCATATGTTCACGGATCCTTTATTCACGGAGTACTTGATCATGCAGTCGTCATTTAATATGGAATTTGTAAGTTAAATTGATACTTTGTTCCCAAATTATTTTAAAAATTGTAGAGCGTGCCATTGGACGATCTTTCGAGAACTGTGTGTCCAGAGGTACCAAAGTTTATTTTTCAGATTCAGTAAACTCATAGCCGAAGAGATGCCGATCTTCCCACAAAAACGATTTTTGTAATCTTCTTATCGACGGGCACCAGTACCGTTCTAATTCCCACGCCCTGGGCAATATCAATTGGCGACTTCGTGCACTATTGATTGCCTGTTCGAACCCCGTTTCATGGCCGATTGAATCACACGAAATGTATATCGAAGAGATAGATCAAAAGTGCGCGCAGTCTGTAAATTGGTCAGGTCCGGGCGTGAGATCTTGAACGCTCCAGGTGCTCTACAATAGCCGGCCATATACCGTAACTGCAGCTCCTTCCATTTCTATTCGACGGTGGACATTATGTCCGGAATCCTCACCTAGCGTTATTTCGGAAGTCCTGTGAGAATTCGTTTGTGATTTCACGTCGAAGGTTCGTATCAAACTTTCATCATTATTGAACAAGATGAATTTAGGAGGGAACTAGAGAGGGGGCCGATCGATGGCTGGCATCACAGGAGCTACCCAATGGTACAGCAGTCGAATGAGTACCAACGGGCAGAAGCGATGCAGCAACGAAGGAATCTCCCGTGTTGTTTTGTATTGATTGAGAATACTTCCGAGTTTTGAATCAGTGTATTACACCGTTTTGTAGAAGTAAATATCACCGAAATCGTGTGATTACATACCGTTGGAAATGATAGTGCCAATTTATAAACCACATTTTGCTTCGAAGTGTTTTGACTTTTGAGGAAATCTTACCACTATGACTATGCCAATGTGATGGGAAATGAGTGGAGGCCGCCTGAGTCCCATTGCAACGAGTACGGATCCGACAGGACGGGAATGAGAAGTGTGGTATTGTCAAGCGCCCAAGCAATTCTAATTTCCCGTTCCGCGACACTGTGTTTATCTCCATGTATTCCAACCGAAGTCTGCAAATGTAGATCATCAAGCTCTTTGAGGACGCAGAGATACAGGAGGCTGACATTTTACCTCCCGATCGATAAGTTAGAATTGCTTGGGCTCTTGACAATAGGGAGGAGAATCCACCGCATTCTTGACTGCCAAATACACAGCGTTTCAGTTTCGTACAAATGTAACGCAAAACGTTAATATTGATAGAGCACATAATGGAGAAAGACGCCATGGTTTGAATAAAAAATAAAAAAATTCATCGTGCAGTCAGAAGGAATAATAAACATCGAGATGGTCCGATAGAATATGAATGGAACGTGAATGTACTCACTTCTTACCAAGAGATGGAAATGATTCAGTCGCAAAACGACTTGTCTGACTACGAAATTGGAATTGATTGGGATGCCGACAGAAACAGCAGATGCATAGTCAACTACGGGGGGCCGGTGTAGATTGGCCGCGTGAATGGAGAGAATCGCTGGCTCTATTCGACTATAAGGGTCCTTAGACATTATAAGGGTCCTTAGAAATTATAAGGGTCCTTAGAAAGTTTGCAGATTATACGGGTCCTTAGAAATTATGAGGGGCCGTAGAAATTATAGAGGTCCTTAGACTTCGCCGGCATGATAATGGAGGTCGTCACGGAGCTCGTCCAGGAGGTGGCCCCAGACAACGTAGAGGTCGCTGATCTCGACACGGAGGTGGTCCCAGACTACGTCGAGGTCTCGAAGTTCGTCACGGAGGTGGTCCCAGTGGTAGCTGAGCTCGTCCCGGAGGTGGTCCCAGACTAAGTGTAGGTCACGGAGTTCGTCCCGGAGGTGGTCAAAGACTAAGTGTTGGTCACGGAGCTCGACTCGGAAGTAGTCCCGGACTTAGTGAAGGTCTCGGAGCTGGACAAGGGGCAAACTATTTTGGTCAACAGTCGTAGCTCGTTCGAGAACGGCGGTTCAGCAATCGATGCTAGCCATAATGATACGCATCCAGAAGGAAATGAAAGAAAGCAGGGATCGAGCATCAGATATGAAGGTCCATGCTTGCATTTTCCGGAGTCGCGAATTGTTGAATTCGTGTACTGTTGACTTCAGAGGAATAGCTCACGTCTGAAAGCTGGTATGAGCGGTACAGCGACACTTTCGAAGAAGAAGCTACGAGGGTCCAGGATAGATGAGAAGTCCAGAATGTGGATGTTATTGCTCTCTATCAAGAGTAGTCAGCAGTATCGTGATCATTTGACACCGAAGGATGTGCTATCGATGGGCTTTGCCGAAACATTCAAGGAATTGAGTACAGATTTCTCAAAGAGGGTCTCCTATTTCGAGAGCAGGCTACAGTTCCTTCCACTGAAGATGTAGAATGGACAAGAAGATATCATATCGTTGATTCACTATAAGAACAACCAGAACGTGGTTTACACGAGATGTATACATGACTCCACGATATCAGACACCGATGTTGGAAGGATAGTGATACAAGTGCAGATGAACGGGAGGTCACTCGACATGCTGGTTGAACCTGCTCTGATAATCAGTGATCATCCTCTGGCATAAAGCAAAAGTTCCTTCTACTTTTCCTTTGAACTGTGAGCAACGTTGTGCCAGGGCGTCCGGCAGAAGCTCCGTGACCTCTGGGACCACCTCCGGGACGAGATCAGCGACCTCTACGCAGTCTGGGCCACCTCCTGGACGAGCTCCGTGACGACCTCCATTATCATGCCGGTGACGTCTAAGGACCTCTATATATAATTTCTAAGGACCCTCCTAATTGAAAGGACCCTTATATTTTCTAAGGACCCTGAAAATTTCTAACTACACTTATAGTCGAATAGAGCCGAATCGCTTCCCTTATATATGGCTCCTTTCATTCCTCGCCTTCAGCGGAACTGCGAGGGCGGAGTCGGGAATGGAATCACGGGTACGGAGAACTGGACCACGACCATGAGGAATGACGGATGGGAAGTGAGGCGATGGAGGGGAGGTCGTCAATGTGATTGTTGACCGCCAACGCTCTTATAACTTATCGATCGAGAAACAAAAGTCTACAACCTATATCGCACCTCTTAGATTGGCTGCGCGCAATAGTGGAGATTTGACTACACATCAAAGAGTTTTCGGATCCGTGTTATGAAATGTTTGCAAATTAAAAAAAAATTGATCATGGCATTCTTGGCGAAAAATAGAGATCGGCTCTGTTCCAGTTATGTTACCTTCTGAAAGTTTTGTTACCTTATGAAAGTTTTGTTACCTTATGAAAGTTTTGTTACCTTATGAAAGTTTTGTTACCTTATGAAAGTTTTTTTACCTTATGAAAGTTTTGTTACCTTATGAAAGTTTTTTTACCTTATGAAAGTTTTGTTACCTTATGAAAGTTTTTTTACCTTATGAAAGTTTTGTGGCGCTCGTCATGGACGTGGTCCTAGAAGTGGTGGGGGTCGCGGCGCTCGTCTAGGAGGTGGTCCTAGAAGTGGTGGGGGTCGCGGCGCTCGTCAAGGAGGTGTACAGTAGGTCTCGAACAAGCTTTCGCTTCGAAACC
>JACMIG010002417.1:0-15394 GCA_014805385.1 Levipalatum texanum | reverse complement strand
TGGGGCGTCGTCTGGTGGGTCGACATGCAAAAAACAAGGCCCAATTGGAGGAGGGGTGGAGGACGATCCCATTGACGACGATCGATGCGCTGATCGACAGAATGAGCAGGCGGTGTCATTCGGTGATGGACACTAAGGGCTTCACGACGAAGCTATGACATGCCACAATCAAGAAAAAATACTTTGGAGTTTAAACGCATGTTGCTGACTGCGGTTATGGCAGTGGAAATCTATTTTTGATTTTTCATCGATTTCACGATTTTGATAAGAATATTTTTAAAAATTGATCAGGTTGTGGTGTGACCAATTGTGGAATATTTTCCGGTTTTATATAGTGCAAGTAATATACAGTAAAAATTTTACCCCAAAATATTGTATTAGAAAGAAGTTACGCCTCGAAAATCAAAAGTTCATATGTTTTTTGCCGGTACTGTAGGCCCTGATGAGGAGTAGGTGAATAAAACTCCAGAGCAGCGAATGCCGACGTGCCCCCCCCCCTCGATTTACCGATTGAGATGCGAAGAGGTAGATGACGAATGCCATCCGTATTTTCGGGAGTGAGAAGTCATCGTTGTTTGGTGCTCAACAATATTCGGAGGCGGTGGCCTGGTACAGGGAGGGACGAGATAGCATACGGAAATTGAAATATCCGCCCCGAGTCACAATGTCGTTGATAATCGGCATGGAAATGGGGGAAGGAATATTTCGCCCGATGGGATGAACTCGTGAATGAACCCGTGAGGAAAAAAAAGTCCTTCTTTCTCTGGCCCTCTTCAATCTCCTCGATTTTTCCATGGAGCTGAAGAGAAACGACAGCGAGAGAGCAGGAACCGGTGGATTATGGTTGTCGGCTTGCTGAACAAGGAGGATAAGAGAGGGAGGGAGTGAAGGGAGGAAGGAGGAGGAGAAGTGAGGGGAGGAGGAAATGAGAGGAGGAGAGGAGGAGGGGTATGAGAGGAGAGGAAGTGGAGGGGGAGAAGTGGGAGGGTTGGGAGTGGAGGGGAGAGAGAAGGAGAGAGGAGAAGAGCAGGAGTAAGGGAAGGAAGAGTGGAGGAGAAGAAGGAGGAGAGGGAGGGAGAGAGGAGGAAGAGGAGAAGGAGGAAAGAGGGAGAGGATGAAGTGGGGAGAGAGGGAGGGGGAGGAGAGAAGAGGGTAGAAAAGGGGGAACAAGTTGATGGGACAATCCTCTTCTCCTTCCATATGATTCGCGGGTTCGTCCGTAATCCTTCTACCAGATCAAGATTTTACGGGCATGACGAGGGAAGATAGTCATAAAAAAACTACAGCAGCGGTCGCACCGGGGTTTGGGCCACTTTTCTGCAGTTTTCATTACCATAATGATGCTCTCCCAGAAACACAACATGTACGCAAAAGATCACAAGTTCGAAATGAGAAGATCACAGACATAACAAGTTCATGCGTGCAAGTCTTGGGGCATTGCCAGTGGGTCGAATGAGGAGCAACGCGAGGACGTGAGGATGAGAAGAACGGAGAAGAGGATAAGGAAATGGAGTGGATGAAGAGGAGGGTCGGAAGAGCCAAAGGATGGAGTAGAGCCAAGGAGGAGGATGAGGAAAGAGGAAGAGACGGAGGGAGGGAGGAGGAGAAGAGAAAGAGGGGAAGAAATAGAGTATGAAGTGGAGGAGTGGAACCAGAGGAAGATGAGGATGAGGAAAGAGGAATGGAGAAGGAGGAGGAAAGGAGGGAATGAGCGGAGGAGTAGGAGGAGAAGAGAGGAGGAGGAGGAGGAGGAGTTGTGGACGAGCAGGGAATGGGCCGGAGGAAGTGAGAGGAGGAGCATCGAGCCACCCGGGCGTGAAATTGTTTCCATTTCGCACACTTCTTCCATCAGAGGAGCGACCACTTCCAAACATCAGGACAGCGGGACACGGGACTGAACAAACAAGTCCCAATACATTCCAGTTTTCAACAATATTGCCTCGTGACCAAAGTTTTCGAACTAATTGTAAGTTCCGCGGCCAAAAACAACAATTCTGGAGTTTGAGAGCTGTTTTCGTATGGAATCCTACCAAATCTAAATTATCCGTCTAGACTCGTCAGTTCCTTGTGTGTATTTACAGGAACCTAGTGACCGTCCCGGCTTGGTGAAAAAAGAGTGTTCGAAAAACCCCCAAAAGTCCAGAACGCGAGTCCAGAAAATTCCGAGGGGAGTTTTTCCGTCAATGGAGCCAATCAGCATACTGCAGAGAACGTTTCGGAGCTGCATCCTTGATCACGGAAACAAGTGCATTGGTAATGGGGGAGGAGTGGGAGGAGAGGGTGGGGGAGGAGGAGAGGAGAGGGAGGAGAACATGCATTCAATGACCTAAGGACGTCGGCAATTTAGATGTTACCCTACGACCTCTGAACTCGTCTCCAATTTCCACGTGGGACCCTTTCTACAATTTCCAATGAGCTTTGCTTCTCTGGGGACTCTAATTAGGCCTTGTCTCTCGTCGAGAAGATTCAAAAGAGAAGGAAAATCTGAAGGAAGACCTCGTGCGAAAGGCACAGGAGAAGCGCGTGCTTCGTCTATAGTCAGCTTGAGCTTCAATTACAGCAGCCCACACAAAACGTACTCCAAAGATCTTCGTGGCATTTTGTGGGGGAATCTAGAGGACGCGCACTTCTGGGAATTGGAGAGCTTCAAATATTACCCCCAAAGATCAAAGATCAAATTTTACCCCCAAAGTTCTCCCGAGCCGAGGAGTTGTGACGTTTACTTGATGAATCTTTTCATATCTCGGCAGATTCCTGGAATTCAACGACGAAATGTTACGTATCAGAAGATAATCTACAGGGGAAGGTCAGGGATTTCTCGAAGACACTTGCAATAGGATTTAGAAGTCAGTATCGTTGCGAGCGGAATAAGAAAGAAAAAGAATACAAGCATCTGTTATAATACGAAATGATTGTTACGTATCGGAAAAAATGTATAAATACACGCATGTGGAGGCTGGGAGTCCAAGGATAGCATTTTTGCAAGGTTGGCCATTGCTACAAGCCTACTGTAGGTCGTGGACTTTTTCAAAGGTGCTTTGATGCAAAGGATGGCATTGTAAGTGGAATAGGAACGGAAAAATAGGTTCTACACGTAAGCTTCTCGAGGATTCAGGCAGGCTTCCTACAGTCGCAGAGCTTCAACAGCTCGTCTCCGGAAAAAGGAGGCGAGGGAGAGGTGTGAGCGAAGTGGGACTCCTCCCGTTCCTCCCCTCCCTCTCCTCCTCCCTCCTCTCCTCCTCCTCCCCCTCCTCCTCCCCCTCCTCCCTCCTCCTCTTCGACGCACGAGAGGTGTGTGTCGGAGGAGCGTCTATCAGAAGATTCCTCCCCAAGGCAATAACACTTTCAGCAGAGCAAGGGAGATGAAAACTTGGAGAGCTCTGACTGTCTGCAGTCTGGCCTCTCTCCTCCCATCATACTCTCTCGCCGGAGAGGGATAAGGGAAATGAAGAGGATCAGAGGCAGTAAGAGCAAGGCAACCTGAGACATGGAGCCTGTAGGCGAGAAGCCTAAATATACAGGAGAGCTTACGAGTTCAACAGTCCGGCGTTGCCGAGCGATTCTTATCGAACATTTCAATGTAGTGAAAAGGACGCCTTTTTCCATTAGAGAGGGACCTCTTCCTTCAACGGTGCCATTGTTCCGTTCTTATTCGCTTTTCATGTGGATCTAATCACAGTTTACAATAAATCGAACCGAGTTCAGATGTTATGGAAGTTCCAAATCCTTCTAAATTCGAGTTCCACCCGAACTGTTCTCTCACCATTGAAAATCGAGTTCTCTAGTCGTCTAACTGCAGGAGAGAGAGTTTGGCACCTTGGTAAATTGTAAGTGCGAAGTGAAGAGAGCTTTGGAACTGCCGTCGTTAGAGGAGATCCACTTCATAGTTACTATATTTATCTCATCGGGGATCTATTCGGAACGAGGAAGCAGACTAGCCCTCTGCCATGATGTGCCAGAGTTGTGACCTTCTTGAAGGAAGGTATCACCTGGATATCAGTTTCGTTTCCTTTTTTCAAGTGACTAAGGGCACCAGAGAGCACTCGAGAAAAGAAAATATTCTACGGTCGACCAAGGAAACAACGAGCAGCGATAAAATAAGAAGGATTCATCCTTATTATGAGAAAGAGGAGGAATATAAGGGACCGAAGTCCGTCTGGGTGCACAGAGGGGGAGGAGGAGGAGGCGGAGGAGACGGAGACGGAGGACGACGTGACCGTGCAAACGAAGGTAATCCCGTAATTACAAGTCAACATCGGCGCGTAGGAGGGGTCGCCGGTTTTAAAGAAGGACTGGGAAGAACTTTGATTCCGTAGATTAGATTAAGACCATTAAGACACTAGAATACGGAAATTGAGAAACGTCGAGCGAAAGTGCATCGTTCCAGACAGATTCTGTAGTCAAACGCATTGATTTGTCTGGTCTGGAGTATGCAAACGGGCTTTTGGAAAGTTCTTCCCAGTCCTTCTTTAATGAGACCAATCTCGGTGTAATATATTCGGCGAAATAACAGTTTCGAGAATGCTGATGAGCAAACGCAGAAAGGTTCCAAGGGCTAGAGATCGGAGACGCGGTCTAATTTCCCAAGGTTTTCAAACTTGGGTAACCTAACCTGAAATTACAATTACGCGTACTTGATGGCGTTTGGAACTGCGAAAATATTACGCTTGTCTCATTGTTTTCAGCAAACGGGAATGGACCTCTTACAGCACAGTTGTCTTTAACTGCATTGCCTTAGACAATGAGGTGAACTTCCATAAACTTGGGTAATTAGACCTGAAAACACTATTCCGCGAATAGACGGTGTTTGTAGCTTCGACAGTGTTACGCCTATCAGACGAATCCAACCGAGGGAGGAGGGGTGAATGAATCTGTCTTACTGCTTACTGCTGACGAGAAAACAGCAAGGCAAGATAATAAATGGAGTATTTCCACCTGTTCCGCGTGTTCACGACGTGGACAGCCGAGAAATCAGCCGCCTTCCGGCATAATTGGCTGGTTGCAAGGCGCCTTGCAAAGGCAGCAATACTTCCTAGGCATGTTAAAGAAGGAGGGTTGACACGGTGCCAAAACGGTGTGGTTGGCACGGTGCCAAAAAAGTTGCTCCTACTCCTTCTTTAAATTGGCGTAATACTGCTTTAGTGAACGCAAAATTTGAAGAAAAAGGTATGATGCTGGAGGAATACAACAGACAATGGTCGTCGGATGAAAGAAATCCAGTAAGAATGGGGAGCAAAGCGCAAAGCCTAATTGCCACGTTATCTCTTGTGACCATCGAATTCGATTCTACTAACGCTCCGCTAACAATATTCTACGCATTGTTTTTCTCCAAAAGAAAAATGCTGAAGGACTCAAAAATATTATTTTGCCTTCTTGTTTTGGCAAAAACAAAAATTCTTATGAGATTATGTCGCAATCAGGCTGGTCAATAAGCATCAAAAGAAGCCTGGGGAGGGTTTCCGGGAAGAAATGGAAAATATCACTGTTTTTGTTATGCTCCTGCCCGTAATCACTGGAGCCTGGCACGATGGACGATTAGGCATAACGCATTTTGAGCTAGTTCTGAGGGGAGGAGGAGGAGGAGGAAAGGGGTTTAGGGGTCTAACGACCATATTTTCCGTAAACTATAAGCTCCTCGCGGGGGAGAAAATACTGAACGCCGTCTGCAGTGAAGGAGGGAGTTGGACTAAGTAACCAGTATTATTATCGGCTATCAAAACAGTCTAATCTAGCTTCTTTTTGGACGTCTGATTGGTTAGAGGCAGCGAAAAGAGAAGATGCTCTTGGAACTGCCAAAATAAAAGAAGGTTCCCGGGACCAAACAACATAGAGGACTAGGGCGCCTCTCAAAACTTGAACGCTCGGAGAAGGACTCACATAATGAGCGCCCGGAAAGAATAGCAAGCACTCCAGGAGAACAAGTCTTGGGACAACACGCCAAGTGCACGAAGGGGCTTCGGGGCAAATGTTTTCCCCGGCCTTTTGGTCGTCTAGGGTCTCGCTGTTCCATGCATTCTCATAAGAGGTCTTCGGCACTGATGAAGCGCCGATAAAAATGAGTTATCTACTTCCTCCAGTCTCTGGGATATCGTAGAGTATTATGGAAGTTCCAGGGCTGTCTACGAATGATGATAACATGAGGCAACTTTTCAAACGCCGAAATAAGATTATCTGGAACGCTCACATTAGAGGCCTTGGTAACTTTGAGAAAAGTCCTAGATGTTGTTAGTGCGGAAAGGATGCTATGGAGTGTCAGGCTTCGCAGAGAGCATTTTTGGAAGTTCCAGGACGTTTCGCTTTCTCGAAAAAAACATCAACGTTACGAACTCTACACTCTACACAGAACGGACGATCTTTAAAACTCTTTGAAACTATGAGAATAGCACGAAAATGGGAGCAAAATGTCTAGCAGCAACCCGAAAATAGAAAGTAATTGACTCGGAATGAATTAGTTGAACCTCATGGAATCGAGGGCAAAATTGAAGGGGGTGAATTCAAGCGGAAAAAAGATTAGAGAGGCGAGACCTGCACTTTTTCGCAGAATTGTTGCACATGTCTGGAGGCGTCTAATTTAGGGTTGCTTCCCTGGTACTTGGAAAAGAGTGAAGCCCCCTAGGAAAGGCTTTGGCATTTAGAAACCTCCTACGGGAAAGAAGACCCCTAAAGATCGCCGAGAAGCTCGGTGCTACATTGGAAGATGCACTAGAGATATTAATTTCCGATTCCGAAGGACACATCAATTCCGGTCTACTATTATTTATCATTGCAGATAAATACAAATAGCGTTCCGCTCGGACAGTTTTCTATCCAATGGAGAAAATACCTGGAATAATGTCACCCCGCCCACAACCTTTGCAAATTCTCATCTCTGACTTGTGCTAGTCCTCGTTGTATCTATGCGATGAATAGAAATCTGCTGCAGAAATATTGTATTCTATCTGGGCACGGATTCCATCCGAAGAGTAGAACAAAGCATCCATAGATTCCTTACGCCGAGACTTTGGAGGCTGAATTTTCTAAGAACCGAAAATTGTAAAGGTGCGACGGGCGAAAATACAGTGGATTGAGTCCACATGAAAAATGTCACAGACTGCATGGAAACTAGCATCATGGCGACTATGATTGAAATGTTGCAAACTCTCCCAAAATTAGATTCCTCCACGCTGCGGAGCAAGTGATCTTTTGGCTACACGCTGCAAGAACTCTAAAACAGCGGGAGCACATGGGGCGGGACAATGGAAGACTTCAGAATCCCTTTTCGAGATCCCGCAGTCGAACTGAAAACCCCGCCCCTTCATTAGAAAGTTTCTCCGTGAAGAAAGAACCAGTATGAATAGCGAGCGAGCGGAGATTCTAAAGGATCCTTGGATGGCCGAGAGAGAGAGTCTGAGGCCGAACGTCATAAGTCCGTAGCCCTTAGTATTAACAGAATCCATCCTCATAATGTCTGGGTCTCTCCCTTTCCCCAGTCTCTCACACGCGAGACACTAGAGAAATGGAGAGACGCCAGACGTTTAGAGGATGGATTCAGTCAAAACCACTGGATACTATAATTCATATTCGCCCGAATATCATCAGCAACTCGAGGCTCATCGGCCTTTGGCCAAACTCTCGGAATCTCCGAGGGACACCTCTCGCCCTTCAGAAATAGAAGCAATTTGCATTACGGGGGGCACATCGGTGCGCATCAGGGAGGATGGGAGTGGGACGAGGTAGAGGAGGGAAGAGGGGAAGACCAAAAGCCGGTGGAGAGCACCTCGTGCTCCCCCAAGTTCTTTTCGACAAATGTTCGGTCCCACTGAGCTCCCCGACGGTGTAATTCAATTAGAGGAACGGGCTGCTTCGTGTTTGTCTCATTGTTTGGGTTCCATTGTCCTTGGAACAAAAAATGGTCAACTTCACGCTGTCGAACTGATTGTGAATGAAATTGAAGTCCTTTCGCAGCACTTTCGGAAACATTTCATCGGATCCTAGTCCGCAACAGATTTTTTCACAGACAACTTGAAATAATACACTCACTCCAGAATTTTGGTTCGAGTAATCCTTCCAAGTCTCGAAAATATTTTTGGGGGATTGTGCAGAAATGTGCGGATTGGACTACGAAACTCGTGCAATTTGAGACGGGGACGGTTTCAATTTCACAAATGCTCCTGGGTGGATGGAGGGGGCAAGTGCTCGCTGAGTGAATTTGGGAATGGGGGAAAGAACGTTGCGTTCTCCTGGGAACGAACACGAGTTCGGCAATTTCATCCTTTTCCACTCGTGATGACATTGCGGTGTACACGGAGGTCCGCTTTTGGGGACCATGGCGCAGGGGGTAAAGCTCGCCGTTGGAGTTGAGAGGGTCGCGGGTTCGAACCCCGGCACCTCCCGGGAATGATCATGGGAGTCGGAAATGTTAGCAGGACTCCAGCAGTCCTCACCCGTCCGATTAGACCGATGATTATCTGGTGCAAACAGGCACTTTCACATAATCCTTGTGGAATATAGGCGGGGGTGGAAGCAAACCAATCATTTAATTCGAGAAGTCTGAATCCCAACAGAAGCGGAATTCCCTAGTGTGGTGCAGAAGCAGGTTTTTTTATGTCGTCACAAATGTGACACGAAGCATCTTGAATTTCGCGCATATTTGGATAATAGATCTTGCGGAGTGTGCTACAGCTGTAGTCGGAAAGCTAAAAGGAGCAACTTCTGCAGTAAACGCGAACGTTTTGAGAATAAGAAGAAAAGACTCGCGGTAGGTTGTTCCCTTTCTCTTTCTTGCAATTATCTCTGGTTCCAGAGAAGGAAACTTCTGGACCCGGAAGAGGGGCACAGCAAGAACAACACTGCATCCGGCCACGGGATTTCCGCCCTGTTAGCAGCGGCTCTGGAGGCACCGGGATTTGAACTCGCGACCTCAGATTCTAACTGTAGCACACTACCATTTAGCCATGACGACATATCGATTTATGATGCATTTGGCCACGGATTTGGCTAAATATTCCAGAGAAAACTTGATTGCTCTCTGCCTCGCCGGAAGAGTATGACACAAAAAATCACCGGAGTTATCACTCGAATTGAAGGCGACCATCCGGTCGCGGGGGACCGGACTACAATAATGGGAGCGGAATTGTTGCGTGCATAGCCAAAATTTGATAACCCGTGGAAGTCGGACAATTCATTCCATGACAAACTCAACGACCACTTTCCCGGTATATTCATCCCTAACAGCCAGACACAGAATTTAAATATTCTAGTGAACCCAAAAATTGCAGTCCGATTTTGCCAGACAATCAATAGATACCGATTTATCTGTCTGGTTTTTCATTGTTGTCTCGATTTCTTCGCCACAATCAGTCTATTTCATCGTCTCGGGCAGGTTCCTTTTCCTTCTCTCTTCCTTCACTTCACTCTCGAAGTCCTCACCATGGCCGCAGCTCCTCAGCGCAAGGGTGACCTTTGATCGTTGACCTTTAATATTTGATCTTCAATCGTTGATCCTTGATCTTTTACCTCCAGGCCTCGCCCTCGCAAAGGCCGACGTAGCAGCGCTCGCTTGGATTGGAGCCTGCACGTACTTCTACCACGGAACCCATGCACAGGTCCGCTGAATGCACTGCACTAAACACCGGAAGTCCCGCTCCTGCTAAATACTGGAAATGCCACCCACTCTGATCACCATAAAATTGAATTTTGCGATAGCCCAGAAGTACCGTTACACTAAAAATTTGAAGCCCCGCCACACAAAACACCGTAAAATAGCATTTGTTATACCCAGGAAGTCCCGCCCCCAGCTAAATACCGTAACTCAGGCTGCCTGTCACGCCGCCTCGATCATTCCGCCTGCCCTCTTCTCCTACGCTCTCATCGTGGACGATCGATCGACGCCGAAGGGAATGGTACGGGGTCCCAGCACGAAATGCCTGAATATTTGAAATCTATCGTAATCCAAGAGGATTTCGCCACGAAAGATACAGTAATCCATATTTCAGCGCGCTCTCCTCTTCTTCTGGTTTTCTGTAGGCGTCATGCTGTTCCTGGACTTCTTCATGGGACACATCAAGGTGCTTTGGGTCCCGCCGCGAAAAGCCTGACACCTGAATTTAGGGTTATTATCTCGCTAAATTCATCGTGCTGTCGGGTGCCTTCTGGAAGGCCGTCAAGGAGAACAGGTAATTTAGCTACCGTAATCCTGATCGGGATGGTACCGCTACGAGAAGTACTGTAATCCTGGTTTCGCCACGAAATCTACCAAATTCTAATCTAGAATCCCAACACGAAACTACCGTACTCCTTATAGTTTCGTCATTGCTTCTCCGCGCGTGCTGCCCGTCTCGGATTCAGCGCCCACTGCCATGGAGGCTGCAGAAGATTCGAAAAGTACTGTACCCTAGGCGGGAGATTTGAATTCAAACACCCATTCCCTGATTCAGGGTTCGCCGGCGACTGGTCGACGGAGAGCACGCAAATCGGCGGGGAGCACAAGGTGCACCGCATCGGCGTCAAGGAGGAAGCCATTGCTGACGCAGATAGTGATGAGACGCTTCTCGGAGTGGTACGGTAGCTTTCAGTTTGCGATAGAATCTCTGGGTTACGGTAGCTTGCCAGTTTGTGATCAATTCGAAAGGATACTGTTGCATCGGTCTAGTTTGCGATTGCAGGACGACGGCTCGTCGGAGTACCTCCTTGACTGTGCCGTCGGCTGCGATGATGATGGTGCGCCGAGTGTCCCTCCACACCGGGCGACGTTTCCCAAACTGCAGATGTTCTCACTTGCCGCCCGATCTACGATCAATCTTACCGTAACCCGATGGACGAGGATACGCCGGAGGCTGCCCTGTTCGCCTTCCATTCTCCGCCGTTGACTTCTGGAAAGATGGCCAAGGTGACTATGCGCCAGAAGTGTGTCAGGGACCTTACTCTTGACTCCAGACTGGTGAGCTGGCGCAGTTCGTGACGCCCTCCGTTCCCGCCAAGGATCTCCTGCAGTCGAGTCACTACCTCCCGTCGCCCGTCTACAGTGCGGGAGACATGAGCATCGCCACCCTTCCACCGGGGTACGGTATCTAGTTCAGTTTGCTATTCTTGAAGGGGTACTGTAGTTATTTCAGTCTGCGATCATTTAAGGGGTACTGTAATTTATTTAGACCTTGGCATTGTGTCAATTTTTGAATCATCTGGATACTGTAGGTATGGGCACCTGCGTACGGCGCCCTCCGGAGGCATCTTCCTCTCGCTGCCCAACGTCCACGTACCCCTCCACGTCCAGAACGTCACGGATCAGGTATACTGTAGTTTTCAGTTAGCGATGCGATTTTGACACCATGCCAAGAGATACCGTAACCCCTTTCCAGGCTGTCATGTGGGGTCTGAAGTGTAATGCACACGATCGCGTCCGCGCCGCGCCCATCTGCGGACTCATGCGCCCCGGCGAAGCGATTACGGTAGCGCGGATACATTGAACTTTGCGAATTGTGAACATTTTGAGATCAAACTCCACTTGGTCGCGGGTGCGTTGACGCCGGGGCTCATTACGGATGACAAGGTATCTGACACACTTTAACTGTTGTAGTATGCATCTGACCTACCGAACCATAGTTGACCAAATTGAGCGACCGTTTTGTATAATTGACAAATTGAACCATAACTGACCTAATTGAACTACCGTAGCTCGCCATCGACTACTGCCTCGTGCGCGGGTCGGAAGCTTTTGATAAGGACGTCTTCTTCTCCTCGGACAGGCAGCGCCTTCGACTGGCCATCATCTACGGCGTTTGAATGGTAGCTGGTCCAGCCTGGAAAATCATTACGGCTACCGTATTCCAGAGGCGACGATACCATCAGCGACTACTGAAGATTCTCCCTTACCGTGCTCCCACATGGACGCCGTCCGATTTTCTATAATAAAGATTGTTTGGGGATTGTTCTCTTGCTTTTGCGTGCGAAAATGAGAAGCATCGACGCTGCACACTTAACATCAAAATATTAGATACACAACAATTCTCATTTTAGATATTGATCTTATGACCGCAAGTTAGTTCTCATGGCCGCGAAATAGATTCCTAGGTAACGGATGAGCGCGCATTTCAAACAGATTTTTCGATCAGTTCAATTTTTTTTCATTTTCACAGTGGTCCCGTTTATATGCCATTAATAATAATTAATTCTTCGTCTGTATTGCTAAATTATTCCACTTTTCTTCATTTGAACGTGTCTTCAAACAATCTAGTCTAGCCGATTCCATTTTTCGTGCACTTTCTATGGGAGTTCTAGTGGGCCGGGGTTCTGACGAACCCTCGCCCAGGTAGAGTGTGACACACTGCCAGAGCCGCGGGGCGAAACCGCGTGTCGCCTCCCTTCTCCCTTCCGCTAAATTTGCAGAGTTTTCCAAATTGAATTCTCTCGAACCCTGTTTTTTTAAACATCTGTTCATTCCATCATTTCATTTAATTGAATTAAATTTCCGGTCACTCACTGATCATCGATCAATGCACATCACAGCCCGAGTAGTTCATACTATTGGTGAAGCTGCTGCGCAATCAGTCAGAGTGTTTTGTCTTTCCGCGAATAGTTTTCTATATAAATATGGCCGTCTTGCACTGTTGCTCGGCGATACTCCACCGTGTTTTGCACAGGACCTTTTTCGGTACGTTCCGCCGTCTTGGATCTGGTTGCCATTGTCGTCTCTTTTTTGCATGATTGTAAACCGTCTTGTCATCCTTGTCGATCTTTACTTTTCCATCTTCTTCAGTCGATTCGCCCAGTTGAATCTGCGCCTAGATTCCTCGTCACTCTTGCAGTCCCGTCTCCCTTCGCACCACATCGATTATGCACTACGTCCTTTTCATTCTTGCTAGCATTATGTGTGCCATAATACCTCCGCGCGCATTTTTTTGCCAGACATTTATTCTTTTCAGGGATCCTTGGCTCGCCCCCTCATCTGCTCCACGAAGCGTTCGCCATCTCTCCACCGGAGGCACCCGCTACCAGGCGCTTTGGTGAGAATTATTTGATTGCTGATCTTCAAATTTGTCTTTTTTTCAGAATTCGCTATGAAGGTAGGACACATCGTCGTCCTCGTTTGGTTCGCCGCCTGCGCGTTCCTCTACAATCACAGTGGAGCCTTCGCACAGGTTCGCTGAATTACGATCGTTATACACATGAAGTCACGTCCACTAAACACCGCAACTTTCACAGATCGTTTACCTCGCCGTATCGGCCCTTCCGACTGCCTTCTTCTCCTACAAATTGATAAAGGACGAGCACAGGACGCTGTTGGGCATGGTGCGTCGTACTAGTACGAAATGCTTTAATCATAGAAACTATTTTGCTTCGGCCATCATCCGAAATTTTAAGGAGTGGTCGCATTTTTGTAATTATTTCATTGCGTCCGTCACGATTATAGTTTGTAGTCTCGAGTACCTGGGGGACCCCCTGGTTTAATAATAAGTAAAATATCCCAAAACGAAGGATTCCGTATTGCAGTATGCGCTCACCGTCTTCTGGTTCGCTCAGACGCTCTCGTTCGCCACCGACTTTGCGGAACACGACGAGGTCTTTGCAGTGTTCATTCACCAATGAATGAGAGCCCAAATTCAGAACTATTTCTTCTTCAAATTCTTAGCCCTTTCGGTTGTCTTCGTGCTGGCAGTTTGGCAGAGCAGGTATTTCTAAAGTTGTTCAACCGTATCTCTGAAGATCTTGCCACGAATACTGTTATAATCCACCTTTGTATCCTGGAACGAAAATTGATATTCGAATACTCGTTGAATGGTTACGCCCCCAAAACTACAGTAACCCCCTACAGCTTCTGGCCGTTTCGTGTTCAGCCCGTGTCGGAATGGACGCCCCTCATCAAAAGTACGGTATCCCCTATTTAGATTTCACTTCAAAAAATGTCAGAAGTAGCTCCTGCTCTATTCTCTCAAAAAACAAAGTTGTGCTTCAGAGCTCGGTTTCATCTTCGTTTGGCTATCCATCTGCTCCCTCCTCTACAACTACACGGGAAGAGAAGCACAGGTCCGCTGAATAGAATTGGTTATACACTGGAAGTCAACCCAACTATACACCGTAATTCCAACAGATCATATTCGACGTCATGTTTGGACTTCCGACCGCCTTCTTTAACGTTGTACTGATCATGGACGAGGGAAAGACGATGAAAGGAATGGTACGTGGTCCGGGCACGAAAAGCCTGAATATTTTTTGTTTAAAATTTTCTGCGTTGCAAATTGATACTGTATTTCAGATTTGGAACATGGTGTTCTGGACCGCTAGGATCATGTTTAACACACTCGACTTGTCTGTGTTAAACGAAGTCTCGCCGCGAGTGGAGCCTCCATACTACCTGTACCAATTCGCTGTCCTCTCGCCTATCTTCGTGCTGGCCCTTAAGGGAAGCAGGTATGTATTTAGCGATTGTTGATACCGTATTCCTGTTCGGAGAGGTCCCGCAACGAAAACTACAGTAACCCCCCTGCAGCTATTGGCCTCTCCGCGTGTAGTACAGAAGCCTTCGTCTGCGAGCAGACGAGGCAGCTCCCCACGCTGCCCGGGCGACTCTCGTCCGCCTCTTCTCCTCGTTTTAGACCCCTGTAGGATCCTGTTCATTGTGTCCCCATTACATATCTACGTTGATAGCTTTCTCGTCTTGAATTGTCCGAGTTTCTGATGTATACAGTTCTCTTCCTCCTCCCCCTGGCCCAACACGCACAATGATTGCTGAGGCGGGAAGACTAGATCGGACGGCCAGGTCCGGAAAATACAGACTTTCATGTTATGCGAGTCCACCACATTGGCAATTTTTTTAGAACAGATGCAACGCGGTCCCATTAAGGACGTGTTCATTTTGGTCCAAGGAGGCTGCTGGAACGGTAAGGGAGAATCTTCTGGAATCGCTGATTGTATCGGCGCGTCTGGAATACGGTAGCCTTAAAGATATTCCCGGCGGGACCCACTACTATTCAAACGCCGTGGATGGCCAGTTGGGGCGCTGCCTGTCCGAGGAGAAGATTTCTGTTCAAATACCACCGGCCCGCGCATGAAGCTGTGGTCGATGGCGTGCTACGGAAGATCAGCCACAACTCGTAAGCCTTTTCTCTGTTTACAGCATACTGGTGCGCCCAGTACATATGGTTCTCTATCCTCCTTCTCCAATACTTGATGTTAAGGCAGTCTGGGTTCTTTGAGAGCTGTAATAATATTTTCTACTTGCGCACCAGATCAAATACCAGTCTCAGCTTCTTCTTGATACCCTTGGCAAGATGCCAGAAGTCGGCCAGATGAGAAATTTCTGCAGACAGCTTAGATTACAGTCTGCACCTTGTTATCCAACATACCCTTATACTCTTCCCGAACCATTTTAGCGATTTTTGCATCGTTATCTGTGGTCAAGCTGCGGATTTTGTGTGTA
>JACMIG010002416.1:0-15395 GCA_014805385.1 Levipalatum texanum | reverse complement strand
GGGGGGGTGGAGGGGGGAGGGGGTGACTGACAGGCGAGTGAGATGGTGGCGCTGCTCCGCACTGTCCTGTCATCCCCGTGTGCCGTGGCGTAGCATTCGCACCTGTTGCATACCACCGTGTGGCCCTCCCTCCATTCCCTCTCACCTCATCTCCTCCCCCTCCTCGAGGTCGTTGAGTGGCCGAACGACGGCCGTCAGGGAGGGGAGGCCCGTCTCCTCGTCCGTCGAAGACTCCGACGACTCCGTCCCCGTAACCTCAACCAAGACAATACGAGAATCGTGTCTAATACTCCGTTCCGTACGCGACTGTTCTCTCTCCATTGAAAATGGGTTCCTCTCGTCGTCTGGCCGGTTAGAGACCATGGAGAGAGTTTTGTGCATAGGTGCGAAATGAAGACGTGTTTGGATCGCCGACAATACTTGACACCAGATTAGTCCATCATTGTCGAGAACCGCGAGGCGCGACCATTTTCCGAAACTGCTGTGTGTAATGCAACATTAGGAGATCAGTGTCAGGAGAGAACGTAAAGGGTGCTCTAAACATATAAATACCGAAATAGATATTTGTACCTCATGGGTGTTCTTCTTCCCTTTTCACAATCAGCCCATGAGGAGGATACGGTACTTTCGCAATCGGAAGAAGCCCAGGGAAGAAAATGGAAACAAGATGACATGCACTTGTTGTCGGCATGTGGCTCGACTCACCCATTGGTCATGACATCTGAATCTGATGGAGACTGCGTTGAGGGCCTTGCAGGAGAGGGCGAAGGACTCGTTACGGAGGACGAACCGATGGGCATCGAAGGAGGAGATGAAGACATCTGGAGAGAGGAGAGGAAGGGGACGACACTCACCTGTTGAGGAGGCCAGAGACCATGGGATGGATAAGAGGATGGAAGGGAGGAGCAGCATGGAGTGGGAGAAGGAGGGGAGACCGCGGCCCCGCCCCCAGAGGAGAGGCAACGGGAGGAGCACATCCACTCCCACTCGACTCCTCCCCCACAGACATGTGGTAATCAAGATTGAACACGGGTAAAAGGACATTTTATTGTGTACAAGTGTCAATGCCGAAAATGAGCGAGTAGCGAGGATGGATACAGCTATGATTACTTGTGGGACTCCCTCGAGGAAGCACCTCCATATCATGGCTCCCGCTTATTAAACTACCATTCATACTCTCCATGCAACAAATATAATGCAAGTATATGTAGACTATGTATATATATAAAAGATTACTACTATGGGTGAACTAAAAAACCTGACATTTCTTTCATAGTTAAAGTTTTTCTGTTCGATAATATATTATTTGTCTAACGTTTCAGTGCATATTGACAAAGTCATGGATGTCAGTAGGGAGGACCTTTTGGTAGTCGATTTGACTCGTCTTCACTGCCAGTGCCGCGAGGCCTCCCAGCGTCATATATTTGCCTGCAAAAAGATGTCGATTGAAGTGTCGTAACGATAAAGAGCCAATTATTATGCATATTATCGTAACGATAAAGAGCCAATTATTATGCATACTCCACAAGATGGCTTGCCTATCTTGATCTCCTTGAAGAGTGTTGCTTGTTTTGTATGGATGAGTTGGAGGGCAGTGAATCCCTCTTTGTTCCTTGTGTGGATGAGGCATCCAGCCTCGAGGAGGACCTTGGCGATGGAGGCCCTCGGGCGAGGGCCGAGGAGGAGGAGATGGAGGGGGGAATTGCCATCGGAGTCCCTCTCGGAAGGGTCGCCGCCCACGGAGAGAAGACGCTCGACGCAGTGCAGGGAAGGGAAGGAGTCATTCCCTCCACGCACTGGCTCACTCAACATTCTCATACAAATATCCCCGTCTTCCCATAAAAGAGCCCCCAGTCTCTGATACAATCAGATGCTAATGCGACGTTTCAGAAACACAAAGGGAAATCGGACGACACAATCTTCGAGGACTCCTGCCCTGAGAATTGAGGTCGACATATCTTCTCACTTTCTGGAGTGTTGCCTAATTTTGGAGAAGCGTTTTCAAACTGCCTGTTAGCATAAGTGGATAATTGACGTACAGTGAGTTGAAGTTTGGGTGTGCGATAGAGAGGTGGAGGAGGGCAACGCCCACTCCTCGTGCTCCCCGCCACAAACGAGACACTTCCAGCTCCTGAACAAGTCTTTCAATATATAAGTCTCTTGTAAAACTTATCGTCAGACAGCAATCGTAAATGTTCCTAAAATATGATTTAAAGTTATCGACCTGGCAAAGTCAGTCTATGCCAGTCTCTGTGAAAATATCGGTAAGGAACTCACGCAAGTTTCTCTCTTGACGTTCAGTTGTTGCTGTGCCAATTTCATACGCTGTAGCTGCAAGGCATTCGATTTTCACCTTGAAATAGTCCAAAGAACCTACAACGAGCAGGAGCTGAAGTCCGAGGGCTGCGAGTCTCCGTTTCTCGTCCTCGACGTCGTGTTCGTGGTCCTCCTCGGTGCACTCGTCGTGGAGACCGGCTTCTCCGACCTCTCGTATCTATTTCCTCCCTTCTCCCATCCCTCTCCCCTCTTTCCTCACCCTTTCCAGTTCGTAGCAGACATGGGAGAAGACGTCGTGGATGTGGGAGAACTTGATGGAGATGACGTCCTTGTGGGGGGCGATGGCAATAAGTCGAGGCGCATCCACGACCACCTAGCAAATACACTCTTATACCCGTACAATACACGAGTATTATGGGACACCCAAGGTGTGCTCAAAATAGTGTGGTACCTCGTTGAGGGTGATCGTGAACGTTTCGATGAAGGCTTGGAGAGTGGCGAGGGTGGAGTAGTGCAGGGGGCTCAGGTACCTACACCCATGACAATAAATGAACAATAAGTTCGAACATACTTCTGTTGCAGTTGGCAGGCGTACGACCAGAGGGCAAAGCATCGATCGACCTGCAGAGATGAGGGGGCCTTGGACTTTTCCATCCCTCCCACTCACCTCACCCATGTCACAGTAGACGGCCCCTCTCAGTCGGAGGTAGTAGTGGACATCGGGATGGCCGCCTCCCAGGATACCCTCCCTCACCATCAGTGACTCAATACTCTCCATGCCAAGGGTGGAGATGGGGAGTGAACCTGCATGCGGATGGAGTCGGGGTCGTCGATGATGGCTCCAAGATGATCTATAGTCTGGGCTGGAGTCCAGGCATCGAAGACTGCGGGGCGGGGCTTATCCCATCGACTCCGTTCTTTCTCCTGCAATCCAAGACCAAGTGGAAAGAAAGCGCCAGGCAACCGACCATTTCGTCCCCCTCGAGGTCGATTTGCAGTGCTCGTCCCCACGCATCGAAGCCAGCGTCCAGATCCATTTTCTTGTCTATGTACGTGCAGCCCAGAAGGCGGAGAGCGTCCCTCTTCTTGAGTGGAGACTTGCAGTGCTCCAGAAGCACGGGAAATACCTCAAAGGGGAAAGTGGCAAGGGGAGGGGAGGGGGAATACGCGTTTATTGGCCATGAGAGCAGCGCCGAGGAGGGGGCAGATTCCGGTGTCGTCATCAGTCAGTGGAACATTCCGCGCCAACAACAGTTCCACAACCTAGAATTGCTTTCAGATCATTCCCCTGTCAGCATGTGATCAATCACAATCAAAAAATTCGCAAAATTAAATTGTTGTATGAATACGACAAAAATTGATTATTGAAAAATCTGTTAACTACCTCCAAGCAATCAGCCTCCGAAGCATCGTGAAGAGCGGTATTTCCTGTAAATTAAGATGTTTGTGAGCTAACAATATCTCGAGAATGCAATTTATATGAATCGGAAGTCGGCTTGCAATTCGATCGAGAAGGCGAATTCTTACCTCTGTTAGAAGCCCTATGAGCATTGGCGCCGTAGACGAGAAGATACTTGACGATTTCGACATTCTTTCGGAATGAGGCTATCATGAGTGGAGTGTGACCGTGTCTGTTGGCGAGTTCGACGTCTGCTCCCCTCTCGATCAGGAATTGAACTTAACACCTCTCATCATTAACTCCCTACGAGGCGGCGCTCACCGATGTCGATGTGACCGTCGTAACAAGCTCCTCGTAGAGGGGAACTCTTGGTCTGCGTGGTCTGGTTGATGTCCACTTTGGCTTCGTCGACGAGGCAGCGAACGACGTCGAAGTGGCCAGCGGCCGCTGCTGCCCACAACGGAGGAGCTGAGTCTGAAAGGAATATTGCTGCCAACAAGAACGATCCAACATTTGAAATCAATGGTAACTTACAAATTGTCTCCCCGTCGAAAGAGACAGTGCCTGGTACAGAAGCGTCAGCGCCCTTCGAAAGCTGAAATATAATAAATGATCCAATTTACGTATTTAATTTCCTTCAAAAACTGTACCAGGTATCGAACGACATCGAGGTTTCCATTTCTTGCTGCTATAACAATGGAAATCTTATCCGTCGAGTTGTCACGGATGTTAAGGCATTCGTCGCAAAACGTTTCGTCGTTATTCTAAAACCGGCTTCATTTTATTCTCTTTTTCCTAATTTTCATCGTGTGAGTCGTATACGTTTCAAATGCGGGACACTTGCATTTGCCACTGGACAATTTTAAGAAGTGAAAAGCTTACTTCTAGGAAGATTTGAAGTCTTTGTAGATTGCCGTCCTTCGCGGCGTTAAAAAGTACTGCGCGGTATTCCGCACCACTGACTCGTCTCCTTGTCCCAGTCTCTGGGAGCTCAACTGGGTCCTCCTCCATTGCGTCTGTCCTAGAGCAGGTGCTGAAATTGATTCAGAGGCGCTGAATATATAAAAAAAAGGATGAAGTAACGGGGTGAAGCGGTGACTGCAAAGAGGAATAAAGGTGAGAAAGACACAGAAGAGAAAAAAGTAATGAATTACAGCGCATGCGTACGAGAGTCAGATGCCCGATCAATTGAATCACACACTGGCTCGGAGTGCATTCCAGTTAGCGATTCGTCTTACAGCGGGTGCGGAACCGCACTTGCATCGCACTGATTTTACTCGCTTTACTCGCTCACTCTTCAACCATTGTTCGCGCCGTGGCCACAAATTCCGGAATTTCCTTGAGGAATTCATTGGTTCGTTTCTAATTTATCAGATTTTCGTTGCAGTTCAATTTGTCTATGGAAGGTTCGCCGACCAAGGCCGCTGTAAATACCGATACAAGACAATTCAACAATGCCCGCTATCCGGACCTCTCCCAAGAAAAACTTCTGCAACTACTCGCTTATCTTGAAGGAGAGCTTGAAGCAAGGGAACAAACTATCAATGCCTTCAAGGTTTGGCCCTTTGTAATTTAATTGAGCTCATCTCTACTTCAGGAGGAACGGGCCAAGCGTCTTTTTCGTGGGTCAAGTTGTAGCCCGATCAAGGATAGCGATCCTCTCCGGGCATTCTTAAGAGACGAGGCTTATATTCCTCAGCGGCGGGCAAGAAAATTTCCTATTTTCCTCGATAACGATTGTATCAAGGCTGGTTCCTGCGGAGACTCCAAATTGTTGCACTACCTCGACAACGCCGTTGACATTCATAGGCAAGAGGCATGTACAGCGGAAGATGTGAGTGTTTTCCTACTAGTCTTACGTATTTATCTGAAAAATTTAGATGCTAGGATCGCTCGAACATCGATTGAGTTCTTCTTTACGCGAACTTCAAATCGAGCGCGATAACGGGAAAAATGGAGTGCAGGAGATCGTTTCTTCAGTGTCGGCAGCCCAGTTGGAGAGGCTACAAAACGAGGTTTTAATTGTCTCAAGTCATTCATTACTATAAGCTAGAAACGCGTATACAATACATAAAAATGGCCAGATGGGCACTTACCTTAACTGGGTATTTGCAGAATGAATCTCTGAGCGTTGATTTGAGGAAAACCAAGGAAGATGCTGCACAGAGTGAGAAGCAGCTAAAGGTTTGATCTCGCAATTATTTTCTTGCAGTTTTCGCCCCCAAGAACGTAGTCGAAAAAAGATTGACATTTGATTTGAAATGTGCAGTGGGTGTATTTCTTCTGCACTCTTTTCCAGACGAGATTTTCATCCACGGCAAACGCATTCTGTTCTATCTGGACTACTGTCCATGACCTGCATATAATTCAGAGCAATAGCCTTATGTCAAATAATATCAATTATAATCAATGCTTTGCAGGAAGCGCGAGAACGGACGCGTCAAATTGTCCTATTCCTTCTATCGGAACGGAGAGAACTTCTCGCTTCCATGGCAGAGTTGCAGCCGCTTAATAACGGCATGTACAACTTGACAGTTTCAAACCAATCATCCAACAGTTCAGCTCATTTACGAAAATCAAAGATATGGGATAAAATAACGCTTTAGAATCGACACTTCGGGAGTGCCGCATTGAACTGGCATCCATGAATGCTGAAAGAGATGCCCTGCTCAGAGAGAACAAGGCATTAAGTGTAGGCCTCTATTCTTGAATTGATCAATCTCCTTCTTGTTACCCTGAATATCGACTTCAGAAAGCACTCAAATTTTCACCATACCAACATTTACTATTGCAGAGAGAGCTACAAACCCTGAAAGGTCTACGAGACGTTGGAAATGGAAATGAGGTTGGTGATCGAGAATACACGACAACGATATTCGCGCCAGGAAGATCGTTCTCTGGTGGTGGTGAATCGTGGAGTTGTCGGTGGAGTGAAGAGCTCGCTTCCGAGCAGTGATAAATCTCGTCTCCCGCGTGCCCCCAGCTTCTCATCTCGTCCAACTTCTTCAACTCTTCTCAAGGTACCTCGATTATTTAGTAGGCACTTACGATGTAAATAAACGGTATCAATCAGGCACCTGGTGCCCAGGGGAAAAAGACTCCAGCCATGGGTCTTTCGACTGTGCGGAGGGTGGTCTCCTCTGGCCCTATTCCCTACAACCACCTGCCGCCACCAATGAGTGATCCCTACAGACAGCCGTCCTCAGGTACGCAACATTTCGAATTCCCACCCATCAAAAACGTGCTCAGATCCTCTTCGCACGGCGTCCCTTTCGCGGGGAAAGTCGGAACCCCGCCCACTTGAGCAAGATCGTTCACGGAGCAATACTTTCGGTGCTGTAGGTACTAATGTTGCGCCTATTCACGATTCATTCCACGGTAAACCGGCACCGAAAAGCGAGACTAAATTAACACAACCGTCCAAATCGAAAACATCCTTACTCAAAGCTTTTGGAAAATGAGCAATATCCATGTGAATGCATTGCACGTCAATTTAACTGGCGAACGCCTTTGTGAAATGCGAAAACGTTGTTGAAAATATTTATTATTTGCCATTTCGATGCAAGCTGAAACGCCTTATATGTGATGATTGAAAGTTGCTGTTAAAGATAAAAGCATAATGAACGAAACACGCTTCTTATACTACGGTGGAAAAAAAACCATTCACACCGGCTCAACCGGGGACGGTGCTTGGCGACAAGCGAGATCATCAATGAATGTTCCCGATGCTAGAACACTGCGAGCACGCGCCAGCTTTCTGAAATGACGAAGTGTTAGAAAAGAAGAGTTCGCACAGAGCGCGGATTTAAGCTCGTCTTTAACGTGAACATAACCATACCTCGGTCCAAAGAAATATTACTTCTGAGCGATTTTTACACAAAATTTGTTAATTTAGCCGACAAACTAATGTTCATAAAAAAGGATGTCAACTTACTGGGCAAGGGTCAAAGTAGAGATCGTTGTTCGACGTAGCATTGCCTTCCAGTGTGGCAATCGTTCAGGCTCGCGTTCATCCATCATGGGACACCACCAGTAGTGCAGGCGGTTTGCGTCGAGAGTACCACTGATTGACACGCTTCGCACACACAGATCGCAATGTATCCTGAATTCGAATGTATTTACACTTGGGTTGTCTGACAGAGTTTTATTATTAGACAATGGAATCTCAGTAATGAACAAATTACCTATCGTTAGTTGATTCCGCTCCTTGAAATCCCATGATCGACAATATTTTGAGAGATTTTTGCTTTTCCGAATCACCGAAAATAGATTTAATGTCTCCGTCGGTGATGTCATCGCTTTCGAATTCCTGAGAGTTATATCTAGTTAACCCATTTCACGAACAAATTGGTGTGATGAATATTAGCTCACTTGTAGTTTTTGCACTTCGAGTATAGAAGTCATGGAATCGAACCGCTGAAGAATGCGCCTTCTTATGGCATCGTTGCTGATTATATCAGTATGATATACGGGCCGAAACGATTTGGCTGGGCATGTCAGCTCATGCGCACTCTCCACTAATTCGTACACCTTCCTGCAATGGTACTGCGGGTAAATATAATAAAATCTTCTCATCATTTCTTCCTCCTAGAAATATGCTTATGCAGTCAGAGGTCAAATAATTGAAACACAAGGTGTCTGGCATCATCTTGCTAATTTGTTTATTTAGTTCGTGTTCATTGAACATTTTCGCGATTGTATGTTTAAAATATATTACCTGAGACACCGATTGTAGACTTTGATAGGCGTTGTAGCAAGGGGCGGGAGAGTGCAGTCAAGATAGTTGTCGCATGAGTTGCATACAAGAGTGCTCTTGCTCCCCGATAGCAACCTCCATCCCCTTTCGGATAAATGACGGGGATTCAACTCTTTGGCACTGTGCCAGTTTCCTGTCTGAATAGTCATGTTTGCACGGAAAATATTAACGAGCTTAAACGCACCAAGTAAGTACGGACACGGCTTCGATAGCTGACGAGTCCCTCTTCATTGTATTTGGACCTGAACGCACCTTCAACAACTCCACACACACAAACAATATAGCTATGAAATGGAACTCACTTTTTTGGTGGCGATCTATCACTTTGACATACGAACGAGTCAATTGTGTGCTGAACCATTCGCTTTTGGGCACGTCTATCAATAGGATGATCTTGATTCTCCATGTGAGGCTAGAAAACAAAATTATCCCTAAATCGGAGATCGACACCAGCAGATCTGACAACGAGAGCGCACCTAAAGGATTTGGACAGCGAATTTAAGTGTGTGGTGTGCCTTGCACTATACTCTGCACACCAGTGAATCTCAAACTGGCTTAAACGTTAAGCGATTGCGATCCACCAAGAAAAGCAATAAATGGTTCATTTTTTTGGGTAGAATCCAGTGCTCTTAACTCGGTATAATTCGATAAAAAAATTAGACATCTAATAGAGAAATTGGCGATGAGTGACGAAATGCCTAGAATTTCGCGATCCCGCAAATGATTTTTTTAATTTAAAAAAAACTAAATGTTGAAATTCAATAGTTGAATTGCTGAAATCGATTTAGATCTTACAGTAAACTACATTACGTATCTCAAACTGAAATATATTTTGCGATCAGCATGCGTCGTGATTTCACGTTTTAGATCAAAGTCTTGATTATTAACTCTTCTATGAACTTATCGGAGCCAATTAACTCGGGTGCATCTTTTCAGGTAAGGATCATGTTCGACGCCTCGTACATGATCCTAGAGGGCACGGCTACAACTTTTGGGCGAGTTATCAAGGCCCAGTACCACAGCCACGCAGAATATCTCGCTTCCGAGGAATGGCTCAAGCCCTCGACCGACAAGGGAATTCACGACATCAGTCGGAAGGTTAATTTTTCGAATAATGAATCTATGACCCATTTCAGTTCCGCGCTACTAAGCGTCACATTGACGTAGCCGGAAGCATGTTGACATTCAACTCGGATTTTCCTCTGCATCCTTTCACAGGTATATAAATATTTGTCATTTAGCGGCTAAACTTGGAGGGTCTCCAATCCACGGCCTGAAACATTGTAAGCACATAATCTACATTTGAAAACATTGAGTATGCAGGCGGTGAATCGAAGTCTCATTTGGATTATACATACGATTCCATTAGCAAGTTGCTCGCGTCGCCTGGAGGATGGAGTCTGTTCATGTACGATGTAAGTAGTTGTATCGCTATCTAAACGCCGAATTATGATTTGGAAAAAAAAGATGTTGGTATATCTATTACAGCACGAAGAGCAGCGTCTCCTCATCGGAAGAGATGTTTTCGGACGTTATCCTCTATTGTACGCTGTGCAATGGATAGACAAGCGAAGGCGAGTCCTCCACATCGCTCACGCGGCAAGAGACGACTGTGTAAGAAGCATACAATATCCCTAATATCTCTGGCTGGAATTTGCAGTTGGTCTGGAGGGATCTGCCACATGGACAAGTGACCGTGATTGATCTACCGGTGTTCGGAGCTACGGTATATACTGGTGTTGGAGATGACTATTGGGAGAGGCTATGGAGGAGGTCCTTCCCCATCTCTGCCGTTCGTCGCGTCCGCAGTACTCGTCCAGCACTCGTGGTACGACTCTTGAATTTCAATCGCGTTTCAATGAGAAGTTTAGATATCGAAGCGGAATCTTCGCCCATGGATTCTAGGAGTAAGTGCATAGTTTGAGAATTGGAACGATGCGGTGCGGTTAACACCTCATGTATGTAGTAGCTTATAAAAATAAGCATGCTAAATTAATTGACTCATTTAAGCCTCTGACGCCAACGGGACTGCTGATTCGCAAGCTTAGTCTGGTGATTGCACACTGTGTTCCAATCGAGGCCAAATCCGTTGCCGTTTGCTTCTCGGGTACCAACCTGTTTTCCTTATTGTTTTAAAAATGTCATTCATAGCATAATGTTGAGGTGGAGTAGACTCCGTTTTGCTTACTCGTATCCTGCTGATGGTTCGCCCGAACACCCAGGTGGATCTCATCAACGTGGCCTTTCTCCGTGATGACTCCAAGGTAATGACCCTTTCCTCTCATTCAACCCTTGTTCCCCATAGGAAGAAGTGTGGGAAGGCGACCGGCAACGAGCCATCGTTGGATTCGATTGGCTGCAGCAACTTGCCCCCGAGAGGTAGGACTGCAGAAGACGGAAAGGAGCCTCAACTGCAGAGGCCGCCTGCGATTGCTGACGGTGGACGTGAAGGAGGAGGAGTTGGAGAGGGCGAGGAGGTACCTGATTCCTCTGGCCTGCCGTCCCTCCACCTCCGTCATGGATGAGAACATTGCCGCTGTGCTCTTCTTCGCTTTCCGTGGAAAGGGATTCAACTACCACGCAGCCAAGGCCGTCCCCGTTAGGTTGGATCCACTTATTCCACTCGGTTGTTTCGGAGTATTTATCTCATCAGGAGATTTAATGGTTGGATTGAGGACACAAAGTGATATTCGATTAGTCGGGAGCGGGGCGGATGAACTATTCGCTGGCTACTCGAGGCATCGATCAGAGTATAGTTTACTCCTTTATAAATCTCCAAAGTATTGACTGCAGATACACAGCGAGCGGTGACCATGCAACGGTGGCCAAGGAATGCGAGAAGGAATTGGCAAGGTTGGGGCTCAGGAATGGAGGGAGAGATTCGCGAATGGCCGCTCTCTTCGGAGTTCGTCTCAGGTATCCTATTAATTGCCCACTCCGAAGTATATCGACATAAAATCGATACATTGGTCGCATATTCAGGGCTCCGTTTCTCTTCGGACCATTTGTGGAATTTGTCAATCGACTTCCCGTGCTCGACAAGGCTGACTTGTCTCTCCCCGCTGGAGTCGGCGACAAGAGGATCATTCGAGAGGTTCGTGCCCCACTACTTTTTATATTCTGAAATGTTCTACCAATACGCATATCTTACGCTGCGCTTATAGGCCCTTGCGATGCTCGGAGGATCGAAGGAAATCTGTGAAACAGTGAAGGCTGCAATGCAATTCGGTTCTGGACTCGGCAAGATGGAGAAGAATTGCGGACGGTCATTCAAGGTTATTCATAGACGAGTTTAAATAATTACTTTACATTCTCAGGGTACGGATATGTCACCTTTCCTGGTGCATTCTTTACTTCAAGAGCACGTGCAGTGAGCGAACTATTACTTTCGCAAAGAATGTTCTTTATTACATGACGTCAATAAACTATTTGGACATCAATAAAAGGTTTCCGCGCAAAGATTAAACGAGTATTATTTCAGAGAAACGTTAATTGAGATTTCGCCAGAAGAATGGATTTTGGTTGAACCGTCGTTCGAAAATCTGATACCAGGTGTGAATGGCAGCGAGGGGGACGACTTCCATCTTTCGCCCATCACCGTTGGGCACGCTGACAGCGTATGACTCCGCATGGTGAACAACCCAACGAGCCAATTTCGAGGCCAGCTCCATGAATGAGGACTGCAATTGCGGTAGCATAGAGGTTGGATTTTAATTCTGCTGATATATGGTGTAAAAATAAGTGGTTGCCGTAATTTAAAAAAAATGCTAGCCTGTTGTGAAGCTGCAGTGCCAGCCGGTGGGATTCTGTCATTTAGAGTCTGCAGGTCCTCCACGCATACGCCCAATTGAGCCTTAATGTGACGAGAATAATGAAGGTGAGTACGTCACCAAAGCGTGTAAATTACGAACTCTCTTCACATCATGAAAAAAATCTAACCGATCCGTGAGACGTAGACATCGCGTGATTAGAAAAGAGCCCTCCACTCGTTGCCGATTCTTTACTTAGCTAAATTCAATTTATTTTTTAAATGTTCGAATACGCATACTTTGCCAACTTTGAAGATACAACTTGGTTTTCCATTAGAAATGGCTCCGAGGAAGTGCCAGTTCGACGATCCTCCGACAGTGGGCCATCTCATGTAGACTGAAAACAAAAAAAAGATATATTGAAAGATATAATGATTTCTCCGAACATGTAGTAAAGGTCAAAGACCCCACCAGCACCGCCGGTGCCATCGGGAAAGGGAGTCGATCCAGTGAGGAAAAGTACCACATGATTAATTGAGTCGGCATCGAGAATTTCAATTACGACTTCGGTTTCACTAGCGACCACGAAGTCAGATTGTACCTGAAAGAATGTAAAGGATGCTTTATGGCAGAATTCAAACCAGTCTTCCGGCGACGATTAAACCGAACATGCCCGCCATTGAAGCGATCAGAATATCCCGTGAGAAATGCGAGACCGAGATGCTAAGGATGTGAACCAAGAGATACTGAAATAACACACTTCAGTGATGCATTTGAGCGCCAACCCACGAGAATACATGCTCGATTCATGGCCTGGATGGAGCTTGAAGCGCGCATCGCAAACTGATTTTCACTTTGCGATTGCCGTGTCTTCTCTACTGCTTAGGACTACTCAAACATCTTCAAAAACATTGCTTTGAAACTACTTGAGAACAAATGCCAGAAAATCGTTTTAAAAAATCGACGCAGGTTCAAAAATATCAGATGCACGTGTAAATACCGGGAATTGTTGTCCAATAACGTTGTCCGTGAAAAAGAATCACATCAAAATCTTTTCTGCGGAAGGCTTTAGCGTTGTTGTGCATTGAGTATCAAAACTTCACGCTGCGACAGACAACGAATATGAAGAGTTTCAGACCGCAGAGTTTCAATAAAATTTCGTTCACTGTCAGTAACGAAAAAGTTTATGAAAGGAGTTGTATAGGGCAGGAGTTTTCACGTATCATGCGTTTGTCACCCACACATTCTTTCACATTACCCATGCCACGACCGCCATATCAGCTACATTATTTTGATTTTTAGGAGCATAGTCTACCCTATCGGTGCAAAATGGCTGGAATCAGTTCCAGTGGAGAATTAGCGGCGTCTGCTGGCCAGGTACTTTGTAAATCCGAATTTACTGAAGTGTTGCGGTTTAGCCTGTAAAGCACAACGATGACGATCTCTACTGCCCCAATTGCCACTGCCTTGTGATCAGGTTTCGATCTATGTCAAATTATCTGCTTTATTCTTTTTAATGTTCGGCGAAATTATGCATAACAAGTAGTATTCCGTGATGTCAGATATAATATTCTCGCTTCCGTTCCCCAGAACCGGCGTTGCCGAATGGCAAGAAGGCAACTTGCGAAATGTGCCTCTTCCTCGACAGAAAAAAGAAGCCAAGGCCACTGACACGGAATCACTTTCAGACTGGTCAGTTTGCTTTTGACCATGCTTTCGTTGTTCAGAACCCGAAAACACAATGCTGTTTGATTGTTTTTGTGCCTACCATTTTAGGAGCAGCTATCTGATATTTCCGGATTCCTATCGTGAAAAATGTTCTGAAAATGTAGCTATTCAAAACTATTCAAAACGTGTAATCAAAACCTATTCAAAACGTGTAGGAGATCTTTGATCACCAAATTTTAAAATGCGATGGAAATAGTTTTTTTTTTAAAGCCTAAGAAATTAAAATCAGTGTATGCCTGCTCTTTAAATTGGAATACTGCTAATTGATTCTTTCATACCTATTAACATAATTAAGGTGGCTGGTACGAGACATGTTCACGTTCGAGAACATAGGATTCAGCAACTCCGTAGAGGGGATTCGATTCCTGGCTTGTGCTGAATGTGACTTCGGGCCACTCGGTACAGTGAGTTCTCTTATATCTTGCTCCGGAATTCGTTGCGGGAGCCGTAGATACGCTGGCAAACTACTGTCTGAGGACTTCCAGAAAGTGCTTATCGCCCTGTGGCAAAATACGCTGGTTATCAGTCGTCTCTCAACAAGCGAAAAGGGTAATGAGCTACTGCAACCCTGCATGTAATTTAGAAGGGCGATGGGCGTATTCTCCGAAACATTCACTCCGGCGACAATACTTGTTATTGCTCTCATTGCGATGGACCATCGGGATGAATTGTAGGTTGAAGGAGGTCTTCATCTGCTGGCGGTATCGCGTGTCTCCACCAAGATCACTCAAGGCAAATCCTCTTAACTTTAATAATACCGTGTCTTTTCACGCGATGGTAGACAAATGTTGACAATATTAAGTTGTCTCCAGTGTGTAACCCATCCACCATCAGAATTCACTGCTGTATTGGTTTGTATTATCACACAAATGTTACTATATCTTATTGCAATAAAATGTTGCAAATTATCGCATTGTGTTCACGTGACGTGATGCATTTTCGTGAGAGCGTTTGAGTGATGCGGTAGGAAACGAGTGAACGGCCAGATGACTGAGGAAGCACTCCATAGAGACCCTTCCCCACACAGTCAGTCACTTCCATACCTGCAATCATTTTGACCGCCCGCTTCTACTGCAATCTATGGAGGCTCTGGAAACAGGTCAGAGCTGTGACGGGAGCCCCTCCAATCTGCCTCTGCCCCAGTCACTTGTCCCCCACTACTCCATCCATGGTGAATTATCCATAATTAACAAGATAGCGGGGGTCATCGATGAATGCGGCTGTCAGTAAGGGAGGAAGGGGGACACTCATACTGTGGTCCCTCTGCCCCTCTCCCCTCCCCCTCCCTCCTCTCCTCCCATTGGCCCTCTTTCGAGGGGCGGGGCTTCGTCGTGGTCGGCTAGCAGAGCGAGTCGTCCCCCACGGGAAGAGCCTCGTATGATGGATGTGTGGAGATACACCACATCTACCAGTACCGCCCTACCCTACGCTGTCCACCAGAGGTCGACCCTCCCTCCCCCGCCCCCCTCCACGACCCCCTCCAGAT
>JACMIG010002415.1:0-15400 GCA_014805385.1 Levipalatum texanum | reverse complement strand
ATGATACCCGTATCATGGGTTGAAAAAAATCCATGAGGTCCCCCCTTTGGTGAAAATTGACCAGAATTTTTGTGAAACGTTAGAAACTTTGAACATGGGGGCTGGTTGGGGAATTCTAAGAAGAAAATTTTGCACTTTTGTTTTCCACCCGAAAAACCCCCCTTCGGATGTGACGTCATTTTAAAGATCGAAATTTACAGCAACCAGTGTCGTTTTTACTCCATTCGTTGACATGAACACAACAGTTTGATAAAGTCCATTTTCTCAGCACTTCTAGAACATCCCACTATGTTACGATTTCTTCAATATCAGCTTGCCACGGGGCATGTTCGGCTTGCTACGTCTCTTGGAAGTGGGCGCGCCGTCTCCGCTCATTTATTACAAATATCGGCCTGATGAAATGCAAGGAGATAAAAAATCGAGTGAAACGCGATTATAGGTAACCGGACACGCTCGAAATTTTAAAAATATTTTCAACATGTGAAACCGCATATTTGCCGAACTCGACCGAAGTTGGGCTTGTTTGTCGATTTTTTTCGCCGTCCTCCCGTAGTTTTAATGACTACTTTAAGGCTGGAAAATGACCGCCATTAAATTTAGAATTTTTTACCAGCGTGTCTAGACTTGGCACGAGCCAAACTTTTTTCACTAGAGCTCGAAAACTGAACATTTAAGATTGCATTTTTCGACTTTTTAGCGATTTTCAACAACACGGACATCAAATACCCAAAATGTTAGGGTGCAAAAGTATCTTGGTACTACTAGTATACAAGTGCCCCAGGGGTACTGAGAGTGGATCACTTCTTTAATCAGGGAAAAAATCCAAAGAAAATGACTTTTTGCCATCTTTCCGTAGTCATATTTTCCTAAGGAATAGCGATAGGCCCCCAATCTCTGTACCGATCGTCATCACTCTCAAAGGGGTCCAAATGGTTTTATATGGGACCGCCCCAGTCCTTCATTCGGTGGGGCTGTATCGGGATGAGCTCGCCTTGCTCGCTTTTTAGACAGAATGCGTGATATGGATTATCGACAGTAACCCCTTGGGCGTGAGCAGAGACTCTGAAGAGTGACAACAATCCGTTGCAATCGAAGCCGACAATGGGCGTGTAGAGAATGGGACGAGCTACAGTCGTGAGGATGACATCGACTGCCAAGGTTGAGATCTGCAACCAACTCGATCTTCGAACAAGAAATTGTCGATCCAGCGCCAAGAAAAAAAAGACTTTCGGGACCTTATCAGAATCATACTAATCTAAATTAGGGTCCGTTAGACGATTCCTCTAAGTTTAAGTAGTGTAATCCGGCATTTGAACATCTTGAAATTTGGGTTAATGAGCCCCATTTACACGGGAAATATGCCAGGGGTTCCTGTCAATCATTCTTTTAAAATACCCCCAAACTGCCGATAAATTAAAAACAAAAGGTGCCAATTAGGCAAATATTTCTCGAGAATATATTATAGCAATACCTGGAGCGCCACAAGATATCTCCTGTAGTCCGCGCTGACAGATTTCTTATCTTTGTACATGACGTAGAAAGCGAGACTGGACAGCAGAATTGACGCAGTCCCGGACACGGTCATAAATTGTAGAACGCCACTTCGATAGGCATCCGAGATCGTGAGATTTAGCGTGGACATAAAGAACGAAATCCTCCCACGTAAGGGGTGTTTTCAATGGGCGATTTCACCTGCTGCGGTGAGCCTTGAAAGATCCCTCCGAAATCAAATGGATTCAGGTATTTTGAACGCCCCTTTAGCACATGTTGCGTGCGCCATGAAATAATGAATCCCGGCAACAAATAACATCTGTTTCTATGCCATGCTCATTCCACTGTACCGCGGATAACGGGAAAGAATGTGATCACAACGGGTTGGAATACTTCAGCGTGCTGATTGATGTTGCGCAAACCCACATTTGTAAATAATGGTGTATTTACAACAAGTTCTGGTTCAATAAGTGGAAGAGTGAAAAATACCAATTATTTAATGTTGGATGATGTTGGATGGTTAATGTTCAGATAAAGCGACAATTGAAAAAAGGTAGATTATGCGGATGGATTGATGGAGGAACTGGTGCAGGATGGTCTCTCGGTTGAAAATTCCAGATCGCCCTAGTCTCGGTTACGGAGTCTTCCGATGCCGGCTGCCGCTTCGGCCAGTCCTCCAGTCAGGGCGAAAAAGCCATCTGCTGAATCTCCCGCCAGTCACCACGGGGCACGGCATCGAGAGCACGTTGCTGCAGAAGCGTAAAGTTTTCCAAAGTTCAAATTGTGGTCACTAAACAAGTTTACAAATATTTGATGGCATTTATGATTGACCTCACCGTAGAAGGGGTACCAATCCCCTAGCACCTTCAAGCAACGTTTTTCACTCCACCTTGTAAAAATGGTGAACGAGCGATAAAGACTTGAAAGATTTGAAAAAGCTAGAAGGGTTGTCAATTGCCGAGGCAATCCATTTAGTCAGATTTATGGAGCTCTTACGAATTAATGAAAAAAACCATTAATTTCTCAACAAAATATATTGAAGCACTCACTTGCACAGTGGCCATACTTGCCTCCAGGCTGGTGGTTGCCTCTCTGGACAGCGAAGCGAACTATGCAGTCCGTGCACATCGTCGGAGCATGGCACGTCCAGCAGATGTTGATGTCCTTGATGAGGTCACAGGCATCGCATCTGCAATGCTTCCATGCAGATTCATGTTACAGTAAACAAAGCAAGTGGGTAGTTTCCTTACAGCAGTACTTTAAAGAAGGACTGGGAAGAACTTCTTGGCAAATTGCCAGTCTTAATGGAAGTGCATTTCTCCAGACATCGACGTATCGAAATGTTGCAGTTCCATACGTCGACGTCTGGAGAAATGCACTACCATTAAGACTGGCAATTTGCCAAGAAGTTCTTCCCAGTCCTTCTTTAATACTGCGTTCATTGATTGCCATGTTTTTTTCGAGCCAGTGGATCCCTCACTTGAGGCACTCCTCGATGTCGTCGACGATCTTGTCCGCAGCGGACGGGGCGCTTGGCAGGGGAAGGAGTAGAGTGGACGTGTTGATCGTACGCTGGGCCGGATGGAGGGGAGTAGCAGAAGGAGAAGCAGGAGCAGGAGGAGGAGGAGGAGGAGGAGGAGGCACGGGTCGAACGTTCCCACCATTAGGAGTGTTCCTCGCGATATGTTCAGCCTCCTGAAGATCTCACAGTCAGCTAGTTCAAAGGCATCTAGTGTCCATTGAGCTTTTTTTTCTTCGCCTTTGTTTAAAAATTGGACGATATGTACCTGGCGGGCGATTGTGAGTGCTTCACAGTCAATGGATCTGGCTGCGAGTATCTCCTCCAGCTCCCTCATCCTTTCTCTGTCGTCCCTCGTGATCACTCCCGCATGCTCTGCGCACTCCTCCAGCATGGAGTCGCGGGCAGCCTCGAGGACCGCCAATTCGTCTGCCTCCTCCGCTAGTTCGCGGTCAAGAACGGCATGCTGCAATTCCGAGTGTTCAAGGAAGGACGGGCAATGGGGGACAAAATGCATGTTGGCCTGTGTCTGGTTGCAATTTGGCTTACGCCTGGTCTGGATTTTCATAACGACAGTAAGCAGAAAAGTTCCTCCTGCATCTTCTTTAAGAGATAAGGATGTTATCCATAAAGTTGGTAGCTTGCGAGAGAGAAAGAATTATTATTACGCCGGACCTGCTGTGTCATGCGCTCTTCATCCATAATTCTCTGCCGTTCTTCGGCGAGATCAGCATTCAGCAGGCGTGCAATCATCGCCGTGGAGGCTGCTTCGTCGAGTTCGCGTTGTAGCTGACGGCGATCCATCTGAAAAGGCGTCGGTTTTCAGAATACTACGAATTCCTGAAGCCGAAATGAGCTAATTTGACATCTAATCATACCGTGGGCGCTACATCGATCTGCACGACAGGATTCTCCGCCTCCACACTGCCTCCAACTGCGTTATGTTCCTGTTGCGTCGTCTGAAGAAAGTAGATCATACAGAGTCTTCATCTGTTGTCAAATGGCAATGTTAAACCACAAAACTAACGTTATTAGCTGCGATTGCTCCAGTCTCGGAAACGAGGCCGTGTAGTGCATGCGGCCTCCATTGAAGGCCGTTCTCCCAAACAGGTGTCACCATGGAAGTGCGGAAATTGGCGGAAGAACGGGGCGGCTCGGCCTGTTGGGCCTGGAAGCAATCAGATACCAAAAATCGTAAACCCAGATCTTACAGATATATCCTGAAGTGATGGGTACAGGGTGTTTTTCCGTTCGGTACGTTCTTGACCCTCTGCGCTTTCCACTAGTTCATCATCGTGGAAGTCGAGGCAGCAGCTGCCAAAGGGGCAGTTCGGCTGGGCGCTTTAAGTCAAGAAGGTGTCAAGAGCGAGGTGACGTGGCTTACTCGCATCTCTTGCTGGGGTGGATAAAGGAGCAGGCAGCGTCTCCGAACGCGCATCCCTTCCAGAAACGGCAACGAAACGGTACCTGATTTCTCCACATTGCTCTCTTCTCTATTTTCGTATCTCCGTATTGCATATCCGTGTAAAATAATGAAACCAGCCTTGTTGGGAGGATGTTGATGATGGTCATCAGATGAGCCGCTGGCCCTTCGAACAAGAGGCGCAGGGGAAGCACCACTACTGGAGTGGGGGAGCATCGATGAGCAAAGGGAAGGAAGTAAGCCGAATAAATAGTCGGTATATCATTGTTTTGACTGATTGCAAGGAGGAGCATGGAGGAAGTGGGTCGTCTCGTCAAATGGGCGATTGTTTAACTTTAGATGGTGAAATCGGGGTTTGCCGCTGAGTTAGGTGAAGATTGAAGAGGAGCCAGAGAAAAAATAAGGATGCCGAATATGGTGTGATAACGGCCCTTGTCAGTGCAAATATGGCGGCCCTTATGATGGACCGAACGATATGGTATCGACTGCGCGCGACCCAATGATGACGTTATCAGAGGTGTTTGTTTTTGAGCGAAGGACGTACTGTTTTGTGGAAATCGGCAGAAAATTCACAACATCGCCATGATTTTCTCTGTTCATGTCCTCGATTGTGCGCACCCGAAACGTCCTTCAAAGCCACTCTGCATGTGAATGCGAATGAATGCAGCGTTCCTTCTCTCTCCAAGTTCTCCCCGTAGACAGCGGGACAAAACCAATAACTGCCCCGAAATGGTAGCAATTAGTCGCTCACACAAACATTCACTTCCACTCTGATCTTTTGATTCGAGCAGTTCGAATGGTGTCGTAAATTCTCAATCGTGAATAAACGTGAATGAACCATACTGACAAGGATTGAAATAGCTTTGTAACAATGTTGTGTACAGTCTTGTTGGTTTCCATGCAGTTGATTGCATTTATTTCACGATAATTGTACAGTTCAAAGAGTCGATGGACACTTGCTGCGTTCGATGCAGCCACCTGAATAATCCATTTTCTCGATGTTGACTTGATTGATTGCTTGTATTTTAACAAATGTTTGGTTTTTATCCGCTTTCTAAAACGTTTACCTCCGGTTCCGTTGCGGACGAGTGGGTGGGCACAGACGCATCCGGGGGGAGGGCACTCTTTCTTGGCCTTGCAGTTTACCTGGCCCTGCAAATAACGAGTCTTCTGAGAGCTTGCACAAAGGCTTGTTGGACAACAACATCAAGAAACCCTTTGATTCACTAACGTTGTCGCCACACTTTTCTTCATTGCACGCTCCCGGGCACAGGTTGATCGTTTCTCCGGTTTTGCACTGTGGGGCTGCAAATATGACTTGATTTCACCAAGGCAACAGGGCGCTTATAAATGAAAACTGATCGCTAACTCGGCGGGCAGTCGGCCATGGCAACGCAGCGACCCGCGGGAGTGCGTGCGAAGCCCTGCGAACACTGGCACGCGGGAGGTTCACAAACTGGAGGACACATGAGCTCCGGTCCCTGCGAGGAACATTCTATGATCAAACGCTGCCAGGCGTTTCAGCAACGTTCCGTAAATGTCTGGAAGCACATTGTTTATGAACCTGTCTGTTGATGCACTGTCGATCGGAGCAGGAGCTGGAGCACTCGACGTAGGTCTCGTTGGCGTTGCAGGAGGAGGGCGTGGCAGGCTTAGGGCGATACACCAGGTTTATCGTGGACGAGGGTGCATCTGAAGGAAGAACATCTGCATCCGTGAAATAGAAACGTCATGGCTTTGCAATTCCTCGGACGCGGGGAAGATTTGGGATACTCACCAGAGGTCGCCGATGCAGTCAGCAAGAAAGCTCCAAGCAGCAGAGCCTTGAACGCCATTCTGGATATCCTGGGTTGAACTGAGAACATGTTTCTTATATACAAGTTCTAGAACAACAAGCGTGTTCTGATTGCACAAGGAAAGACAACTGTTAAACTCGAGAGCGGGAAGGAGAAGGGAAATGTTGGTCGGCGGCTGCTCCTGGCTGACTCGACAATTGATCGCCGAGTGTTCTTTTGGTCAAACACGGACGGTTGCTCACCGCACACCATGAGAATGTCGGCAACAGCTTTAGCACACATACAGTCTCATGGAACTGGCATACATGCATTCGATTTGATGTTGGAATGGATTTGTTTTATAATGTTGTTGAAAATAAAATGTTTCTCGCCTAGTCCCATACTGTATTGCTATGCGTTTCAATCACTAAGCTGGCTACGAATGTAATCTTATGCTCGTTATTGTTAGTCTTTCACTTCCTCTCCTCTCCTTCAATCACACCGTGAAGTGAACCAGAACTCTCTCGCCCCAAATCTCGCTAAACGCCTACTATTCTTACGACGACTTCCTCTTTGGTCGATCTGTTCTAATTTCACCGACAGTCGACAGCAAACGCTTCCTACTTAATCGCATGTTGTACGCTATAGCCACCGGGATCGCTGGTTTGTGAATATGTCTGTCCCAAGTATCCTACATCCGCAGGTTCGCTGGCTCGGCAATGCTGCTATGCAAGAAATTCGAGTCGCTGCTGCAGCAATTGTTCTGACCCATCCGCACTGAATATATTGTGGATCACGGAAGCGGTTCCATCTATTACCGAGAAGTAAAGCGGTGCAAATATTACAATGCTCTTGTTGACACAAGAACTCGACTTGCTCCCCCGAACTCTCCGCCGGCAATCGGTTGATCAATGGTGCGCTAAAAGTTGAAAGATCGGAAGGCCAAAGTGCTTCTAAACACTTTCCAAAGTGCACTTTATCCATAATTTCCACCCTTCTCCTTCATTAAAGACCACGCGGACCTCGCCGCGTATAGTGAAATTGGCGGACATTGGAAATGCATGCCTATTTGCCCAAGTGACGCTCGCCGTTATAAAAAAAACAAAATTTCCCGAATATCTCTTTTCACAGTTTGCTAAAGCTCTGTAATTATAAATTGGCCTATCCCAACCTAATTGATCGATTTGTGCTCATTGTCAGGTCGAATCGGTACCGTACAAGGAGTCCGTGAGCTCTCGGAAAATTACGGCTGGTACAACAAGTCTGGTCTATTGTTTTCTTGAGCTTCAGTTGCATAGAGTTATGTACAAGGAAGTAACAAGGATCTTAGAAATTCTCCAGGGAGCAATTTGAGGCAGCCCTCATGCAGGAGTGATGAATGAGAGGGGCTGAAGGGGAGCTTAGAAGGCCACTCGCTCTCTCTCCTCTCCCCCCCCCCCCTCTCTACTCGACGGGCCTGCATTCCCAACTCACCCTCCTCTGTCAACCCCCTCCTCTCCATGACTAGTTCATCCGCCAAGCCTTCTTTTCTCTAACACCGTCGTATCTGGACGCGTGAGTGGGAAAGAAAAAGAAAAAGCTTGGTTTTAGATGGCGGCAGGGCTAGCAAAAGTGAATGTGCTTCGACTGCTTCCACTTCTGGCCCTTTTTTCACCATCGCTCTCCCTCAAGTGCTTCTGCACCGATAACAAGTGCGGCGGGCATTTTGGAGTATGCGAGGGAGACGTTTGCCTCGTCGGCATCGTCAAGGACTCCACTCAGGTAAAGGCGCGCGCTTTCCCGTTCCGCGAAAACTGCATTTATCTCCCAACTCGCTCTCTTTCTCCGTGGCGAATTGAAATATCAAGCAGAAATTGTGCTTACTTTTTGATGCTCGATTCCAAATGAAGTTTTAAAAGTTCAGCCATACACCCCCGACAATACTACCAATCCTCTTCAGCTCATCCGCTTCTGTGGCAATCTCACTTTTGGATGCGTCAGGTATTGTAGCAACGAAGTGGTCAATTCTCACGCTTGAAAATAGGAATGACAGAATTCTTGATCTTGCTTGGGTGAATGCCCTGTTGAATCAGACTCAGATGTCTTGGAATGTTAAATCAAGAAAACGTGCTGCCAGATTTTTAACGATGCTCCGCCTCCCAAATTACGTCAACAGGAGCCCCCTAAAGACATTTACAATGAGCTAAACTAAACTCTTCTCCTTTCAAGTCTTGACCCCGAGAACTTATAAATTTGTTCTCTGTTTTGATGCAAACAGGGAACAGTCCTCTTGAATCTCTACAACTAGATGCAAGAGGGGTGAAACAATTTCTGGCGTAGTGGCCAGGATGATATTCTCGCTTGGTGAGATCGAAATGAGCCTCATTGACGAATAAAAACGGAGCGGTTGTTTCCCGCGCTCGGAAAAACTAATGACAGACCACAGACTGTGCGGCCTTGATCTACTGATTTTAGCTCGGGGCCTTAAAGATACTCTTAATTGGTGAATCAAGATATCGCGCAGTCCGTCATTCGTATTTTCGTGCGTGGAAATTATCCGCTTTGCGGTGCTAAAACAGTAACCATGTTTCAGGGACGAAGACAGATGGTCGGCTCTATGCTCGTGCGAGGAGCCATACTGCAATACTTTCGCTTATCTCCACCAAATTGGAATGATAGTAAGTCCACACGTGTCCCAGATCACAAAAAGTGGATGGATTGTTGAATAAATGTCGTCCAATGGAATAAAAGTACATATCAAATGATTATTATGAGCCATCCAAGCAGTGTAATGTTCCATAGAAAACGAGTTATATCTTGCCGGCTCGCTGGTCAGAGAGACTTCAGAGTAGTTCGCCAAATCCAATGGGCTAGTGCTTGGTGTGTCGCTGGATGAACACGCCCAGGCAAACGTCCAATGAAATCAGAATGTTCAACTACCGCGAGACAATGCAGTTGAAGTTATTGTGCCTGTGCTTGGAGTCCGCTAGTATCCTCATGCATTTTTCGTGTCATAACTTGTATTGGCCAAGTACATATTTCAGCCAACGCAGCCGCCGAATGAGTCTCCCCCTCCCACAGTCGCTGCTATCGGAGGATCAGCTCCAGGCGAGAAGGTGACCCACCGTACTCGCTCTCAAGAATACCGTAATCCTTTGCAGGCGTCGTCGATGCCTGTGAAGACAGAGAAGAATAACTGAAAAAACGGCACGCCCATTGGCCCACTTCTTTGAAAGCCGCTTATGGCGTACCGTATCCCCTTGGATACCGTAACCAAGAGAGTCGGCCTTTCCTCCCCCTACATTCGCTTGTTGCCATTGTCGAATAAACGCGGGAAGTTGTGGAATAGTTCAATACCTCACACACGGGCAATATCTGTTTAACAAAACTTAACGTTTGCTGGTACATTTTTATGATTTTTTTAATCCCAAACTGTTACACGACATGTTGGTCCACAATGAAAAGGGACCCAATTCCCTCTCTTCGACAGGAGGTGCAAGGACAATGATCACGAGGGGAGTGCATGATCGCTCGTTCGGCCATCCTCTTCCAAAGGGATACCTTCGCTAGCCACTCGCTCGCTCGAAAATGGGTGATTCATGCAAGCATTTGAACAAGTTACCGGCACCGTATTTAAACTCATTTTTATCATTTCCAAGCTTCCTGAAGTTGATTGAAATAAAGATCCATCTGGAGCGTGTTGCCCGACTTCTCGGGCACCGTCGAAACTCCGTGCTTCCTTTCCTAGAAAAATATTTTAAAAATATACACTGATCGGCGTACCTTCAATCGCAGAAACATGTGCCGTGCAAAAACGACCGGAATCATCTTTTTCAATTCGATGGCAAATGCGTTCTCTTGTCGGACTATGAGGACCAGCAACAAGTTGCCGTAACTGAAGATGAAAATATTAGTCGAAGATGTATTGGAACTGACAAAGCGATCAAAAGATCGAACACTGCTTGAAGGATCCGCATCAAATTCACATTCTCGCTTGTGATTCCTTCTATCAGAGCCACCGAGGCGACGCCGATCCCAACGGCGGGAGCGAAGGCTTTGAACGTCTTCTGAAGTGAATTGCTGAAGAAGGAGTAGGAAGAAGACCGGTTGTGAGCGAACTATGGTTTGTGTCTTGTATGGATTTTCATAATAACAGTAATGAGAGGTACAATGATGCACGAGCAAAAATTGGGTTTTTGGTGTTCTATCCTCTAACTTGATGTATGAGGTATCCAAACGTTGCCACTCTCCACTCTCCCCCGCTCCTCACATTCATGATCCGAATATCCTGTCGTAGTTGAAATGTCCGCGTCACGGAATAGTTGCCGCCGGCCAATCTCATTCGCCGCAGCACAATCCGATTAATGCCATACGCCAATGCGAATATCTGCAGGGAGCAGTCTGCCGTCCCCGTGATCTAAGACTTTGGTCTCACCACAATACTCAACACTGCCAGAGCGCAGTGCGCGCCAAGTATAACGAAGTGAGGGCAGAGGTCTGAAATTGGGACTACACGTATTCTATGATCAGCGAAAAGGGGAGAATACTCCCATCGTCCAGCCCAATGCCGTCCAAGTTCGAATGGGCGCGATTTTGACTGGTAAGGGCGTAATTTGACAGGGCGATGAGTATTCTTTGTAACGCTTTTCCTCCGGCAAAGTATTGCTGTTTTTGACTTCTTTAATGAAGATAAATAAACGCACCCGAGAACCAGGCAAGGGTGACGAGTGTGGCGGGGATGGCGATGAAGGCCTGCTGGGCCACAAGGACGAGGCGTGTCGATGGGGGCGCCGCCTCGTACCACCTCCAAAGCAGAGTGCCGACCAAGCGAGCGATGCCCACGCCGCCGAGACTGAAATAACAATGTTGGATCGTCCTCGTGAGGGGTTCGCCTCTTGGATAAACACTGCAACAACTACAAAAGTGTTTAAAATCGTGCAGCATAATATTTTCAACCTGAAATGTGGACTTACAACGAACTCAGCGATCCGAAGACGGCATAACGAACGATGAGAGCAAGTCCAATCGCGGCGGGACCTGAAATTGAACTCCTCCAATTTCATCAGCATCCCCTTAATACTCCCTATCCGTGAGTCGAAGACTTGGCAGTAGATGATAAAAAGTCGGGCGATGACTGCGAGGCCGACGATGAGGAACAGATTGGTGAGGAGGAAGCGGTAGTTGATGTGGAGGAGGCGACCCGAGCTATGGCCACTGCCACGAAGGGGAACGTGGACAGGTACGACAGCGAGAGAAGGATCTTCAGATCAGCATTCATATTACGGGAAAGTTCACAAATTTATCTTTCCTAGCACTATTTGTTCTTTTATTAAAACCGACATAGATTCTCGAAAATGGGAAGAGGGATTGTTTTTATTAGGTTTAGAATTTCACACAGTCGTACCTCAACAATATCAATAGTAATGAAGAGTGATGGCTCGGATTCGGCGCGGGAAGCATGGAAATAGACGATGTCCGGCCGAGTCATTCCTACAGACTCCCTTCTTTACGGGTAACGACAGGGGCTGCGCAAATTCCAATTAGTTTCTCAGCGAGTGCAACCTAGAGCTATTATGTCCCACGAGACAAAGTGGATAGTTTCGGAGATTCAATGACCTAAGCGCTGAATTCTGCACGATTCAAGGACTTCAACAGATTTTGCACCAAAAATACCTAGACCCAATTGCAAGAAACGAAAGTGTAGAGTGGAGAGAAAACAATTTAATGGGAATTTGGGACGTAACTGTGGCATTATCAAATCTCAACTTCTATGAGCCTATAAAAATAAGTATCTTTTCAATGGAAACGGAACGGCCGGACAGGAATGCTATATTCGAAACGTGTGGATCGCAGAAAATAGGGGCTATTTGAGGTGAAGTGTGATTTGGGAGGTTTGTTCTAGGAAGACCGACTGTGGTACATTGCATAATTATGTTGTTCGCCCACCTCCGATGCAATTCAATTGCTATTTACGCTTATGGAAACCTTCGCCGTGCACCCACAAACATGCCCATATTTATGCCACCTTTCTACACTGCCTTTGTAATATCAGCGTTGTTGTAGGTTTTTATCATAGGATTATTATCAGAACGAAATGATTCCGATAAAGACCACATCACAGACAGCCATTCCTTCTTTGAGAAAGTAGTGGCAATGGCATTTGAGAAATGGATTCCGTCGTTTATTCAATGTCCCAAGGGATGTTCTATGGTGATATGGTAGTAACGAAGCGTGGAAATTCATCGAAGGGTTAATAAGATGGGATGGTACGAGGTGCTCTTCGAGCCCATGATAATCGAGGATGAGCCCCTGAATCCTTCACAAATTCCATACGCTTTCTTTGGAGAATGTGTTCTCGTCCTCTTTTCACTCTCATGCATAATCGTCATTCTTGCCTGTGTTCCCGTCATATTCCAGTCCAAGTCAATTCATCTCAACTGCAAGTAAGCATTTTGGGTGCTTCCGAAAGACGTGAATTAGTATAGATGAAAGATAAGTATAGGCGCACAGTGTCTCAAAGTCGTAGAATATGGGTCTCTTACTGTTTTGCGGGAATCTGCAGTAATTCCAAAGATAATGTTCGCCTCTATCTTACAAATAGATACCTGCTCCTCCTCTCATGTGTCGGCCATCTCCTTCTGCTGGCAGCGCAACTCGGAATGCTCTTCGAGGATCTCCTTGTATTCTCAGACCCCGAAGGAGGGTGGTCCTTTCACCTCGCAACGGATTCCATCCCGAACTTCATGCACGAATCCGGTTACAGCATAGCAGCCACGTCCTCTATTGGTCTAGTCGTCGAGCGGTGAGATATTTTCAACTTGTTCCAACCCAACAATAGTTGAGTGCATTATGAACATTATGAGTCGGTTCTTGCGATCAAAAATGTTAAGTTCCTAAGAGTGGACACAATAACAAACATGAACTTCAGCTATTACGCCAGCCTGAAATTAGAACACTACGAAAAACCGAACCTTCAATTGTCGATTACCGCGCTTACATGTGCAACGATTGTCATTGTCGTGTACAGTTGCACCATGGGATTCTGCATGCACTACTGTAAGTCTTTCTGCAACTTTCAGCATTCGTTACACTGTTCAGACCATCGCATTGCACTGGGTTGCATCAGCCTTCAGTTCGTGGATTTCGTTGTTGTTACTGTAAGACCTCACCCCCACACACAATAATGCCCCAACCCCCAAATCTCAGCTCACAATGATTTCCTACTATCCCCATCAGAAGAAACACAAAACATTGATGGGAAAAGCTTCGATAGGCGCGAGATATCAGGTACGGTTCATATTCTAATCACCATGAGTTCTCATTAAAGATGCATGAAGTCGTCGAATACTCCAATGCGATCCTTCCTGCTGTATTGCTTTAGGCTACTTTCCGCTGCCTCGGCGCTGTTCCTATGCTGGCGGGGTTCACTTTGGACATCCACAAGCTGTACATACGTGTTGCATATCTTCCGGTTTGTTTAAGACAACGCTTTACTATGCGAAACCGAGCTCTCTCAAACAAATTGGGGCTCGTTTTGCATCTCGCTTCATGTTGTCAGGTTCATTCGTTGGGATGCATTATCATGAAGAAAGTCCTGATCGATGCTCATCCGGGTCTGCTGAAGATGGCGAGAAAACTATACAGCAGAGCGTGGATCGTCGTCTACCGTCGCCCGTGAGAAAATAGGCGTTATTTCTGAATATTGGATTTGTGATCTTTAGCGTCAACTTTCACCAAGCCTTGTGTCGCTCCGGCGCAAAGCACGGACGTCTATTTTGAGCAACTCATCGCCTCTTGGGAGAAGCCTTCGTGAGGAATGGCACTAGCAAAGCGTTGCAAATAATTTTATTTTTTTATTGTAAAGCGTTCAACAATTAAAATAATATTGAATGCTACAATGCTTCCCATGCAAAATGGGCAGCGATGTAATAAAGGAATAACGAATGCTGTAATGTATTCCACGGGAAAATTGGATTAATGAATGCTGCATGGTTTTCATGGGAAATGATCAGCGAACAGAAAGCAACAATGGCGTGGAAGGTATCATAGCTCAACGAGAATGGGCTGGAACGAGGTTCTCTTCGATCCTATGATAATCTTGGAGGAGCCCTTGAATCAAAACCATGTCCCTTTTCTTTTCGTCGGAGAATCTGTTCTCGCCCTCTTTTCATTCTCCTGCATTCTCATTATTCTTGCTTGCGTTCGCGTTATGTTCCGGTCCAACTCGATTCACTTCAACTGCAAGTAAGTGTCTTGTGAGGACTTTGCAAATTTCAAAGAATTATGCGGAGTTCACAGTAGTAATCTCATTTAAGATACCTGCTCATTCTCTCCTGCGTTGGCCACCTCACTCTGCTATCATCGCAACTTGCGATGTTTTTCGAGGATCTCCTTGTTTTCTCGGACCCAAGTGGAGGGTGTTCCCTCCACCTCGATACGAAGTCTATCGCGATGTTTATGCATGAATCCGGATACTGCATTGCAGCAACGTCCTCTATTGGACTGATCGTTGAAAGGTTTGAAAGTATCAATTGTTATGCAATGTGTTTTGATTGAATGCGGATGATTTCGTCCTACAGATACTACGCGAGTCTGAAGTTGGAACATTACGAAAAACCGAATACACTACTATCCATCACCGCGCTTGCTTGTGCAATGATTATTGCCGTGTTGTACAGCGCAACAATTCCATTCTACTTGCACTATCGTAAGTGTCTAAAACAGTTCAATGGTTTGATACAATTTTAGGAGGTTTCATAGCTCTGGGTTGCATTTGTCTGCAGTTCGTGGATATCACTGTAGTCACTGTAAGATTTTGTTAATATGCCCAGAATACATCATGCCACAAACCAGCTCACGATCATTTCATACTATCATCATCAGAAGAAGCAGAAGTCATTGAAGGGGAAAGCCACTCTGTGCGCACGTTATCAGGTAATACGAAGGTTCGAATAACAACGAGTTTGCTCCGGAGATGCACGAAGTCGTTGAATATTCCAATGCGATTCTTCCTGCTGTATTGCTATCTGCTGCTTTCCGATGCCTCGGCGCTATTCCTATGTTGGCCTGGTTCACCTTGGACGTCCACAAGCTGTACATCCGGACAACATACCTTCCGGTAATAGTCTTTGGAAATATAAGATAGGTTAGATTAAAAAATACCTATCCGTGAAATTCGCGTATGATGAGCCTAGGGGGAGCGGCGCTCCCCCT
>JACMIG010002412.1:0-15413 GCA_014805385.1 Levipalatum texanum | reverse complement strand
GGTGCGCTATTCTCCTCCTCTTGCCAACCCGGCGCGTTTGTGTCGCAGTTCCTCTACAACCGTTTGCCCAAATAGCGCACCTCACGCTTCCCGGAAGCGTAGAATCGCGTCCTTCGGGTCGCGCGAGCGCGGACATCGGAACGTTCGCTATCCGCAGCAAATAAGTGCGGAACGTTTTTTTTCGTAATGTTGTGGACTCCCATAATATGACTGCATTCTTTCACTGGAACGTTGTGGTCTATCATTTTACATTCTCTGAGGATTTAGACTACGCACAACGTTCATAGCGCTTAAAACAGCGAACAATATACGTCGTGAGTAACGGACAAATAGGATAGGAACATGAAGCTACAAACGATGAGTACTTGTATCCTCTAACTGCGTGCAAACAGAGAAGGGGCATGATTCACAAGTGGGTAGCAAGACTGCAAGATTATAAAAAACAAAAAATAAAGGGAGATGGCAAAGAGCTTCTTCGCCAACTCTGACTACACACAATGGCCAACTTTCCACCAGCGATCTTCGAAAAAAAAGAAGAAGAAATATTCCGTAGTTTTGAATCTATCTCGCTTTTATGCCTCGAGTCGTATTTTTTTCACAAGAAATCACCCTTTGTTAGTAACAGTAATGATTAATGCTTCAAGCTCGCCCATACATTCGTGCCACTGAAAAAAGTTTACACAGCGCCTATGTCCACTCATCTCCCGGTGAGATACTGCTTTGGGAAAAATACAGATCTTTGGTTTAGTCAACAGAGGCATCCAGCACATCCAGCCTTTTCCGAATCTGCAGGATTTAGTCCGCGCCCGTTCCTTGTACATAAGCAGCACATTATGCTGATTGGAACACTTTGTTCATTTCGAAAAAGTTTATTTTCACAGATTGTGGACCATGATACCCCTCGCGACTCACGAGTCGTGAGTCTTTTCGGACTGTCAAAAAGCTTCTTGATAGCCTGCGCGGTAGGATGAGAATCGGGAACAAAACTAAAAACTAATTCAACATTCAAATTCCACAAATCCGCTGTCGATCGATTCCCGAAAAGTCTCGAGACTGTCTGCTTTTTCCAGTCAATTGCCTCCCGTGTCTCCCTCCCGGGAGGCTTTCCCTTCCTTTTCCTTCCGCCTTTGCCTTCCCGTCCCCAACTTCTCCTCGATCCCCCTTCTCCCCCTTCCCTTCCTCCCTCCCCTCCTCCTCCTCGTCCTTCCTCCATGCATGGTCGCGTCGCTGCTTGCTGAGATCGCTGGACGCGTTGTGAGTTTTCATTTTTCTCCTGGGTTACGGCAACTTCTCCCCCTCACCCCTACCGTACTCCCTTGAGGCCCGTGCCTTCTCCTCACCACCAATCGACGGTCACTCCTCTCCACCCGAGCTGCCCGAAAGTACCGTACTCGGTGAGTTTCGGTCCGATCGCAAACTGATTCCACCTCCAGCCAGGTCTCCATCCACCATGGCGCTGCTCGTGCTGGCGGCCGCTAACTCGCGCCAGGTCGGCAACCGCGACGCGTTGACTCACGCGTTGCGGTCATTCCAGATCGCTGCTCTGGCTGTGCGCTCCGTGTCAATGGGACCGCCGCCGCGCAATCCGATCGGTACGGTACTCTTGGATACTGTAATCCTGTAGATCAAAACCCGGGTCATGTAGATCAATACCGTAACCCTGCAGATGAACTCCGCTCCTCCCTTGATCAGTCGCTTCCGGCCGCGCAGTCCCTCGAGTCCCGCGGTCGCTCGAAGCTGCGCCACGGCGCGCCCCGCCTGACCGTTGGGGTACAGTAGATTTCGTGGTGGGATCCCGAGTGCTTTCAAAGGAGGCGCCCCTACGTCGCGCTCGCTCCCTTCCCATGGTGCAGGCGTCGCGGCCCTTCTCCTCCCTGCCTCCGTCCTCGGATATGAAGCCCATTGTGGTTCGTAGTTTAATCTTTAATCTTTGTAGTTTGATCGTAGATATTTATAGTCTGAACTTTGATCTCCCCTCAGATCTACACGGACGGTAGCAAGGCGACGCGCAACGGCGTTGAATCATCGGGATACGGCGTCTGGTTCGGGGATGGGCACCCGATGAACATATCGCGAGCCATGCCTGGTGTGTAGTTTGAACTTCATAGTTTGATCTGTGAACTTTGTAGTTTGATCGTTGAACTTTCTAGTTTGATGTTTGTAGTTTGATCGCTGATCTTTGCCAGGACCCGACCACAATTCGGGCCTGGCCGAAATCGCGGCGTCGCACGAAGGCCTCAAGAGGCTGCGCGCATGGGAGGGATACCGGTGGGTTTTGTAGTTTGATCTTGGAGATTTGTAGTTTGAACTTTAATCTTTGTACTTTGATCTTTGATCTTTCTAGGGGCGAGCCGGTCATTATCCGCACGGATTACATGGGACTCATCACGGCCATGGACAAGGGAAACTGCGGCACCTTCCAGTCCGAATACGCCGATCTACGCCGCACTGCGGAGACGTTCGCTTTTTTAAATAAAAAGATTTTAACGTTCCGATCGATACCTCCGATTCCGGACTGTCTAAATACAGTAACTTTCAGGTTCCCGAATGGCGTCACCTTCGAGCACGTCTACGGCCACGATGGGGAGTACGGCAACGAACAGGTGGTGTAGGCTACCGTAATCCTCGTATGACGACGTTTACTACACCACAATCAATGACGTGTAGTAAATGCCGTCCTCTGTGCACCGCACTCGGACGACGTTTCCTACTACACCACTCCTATCAGGCGGACAACCTCGCTCGCGCTGGCCACAATCTGCCCGTGCGTCCGGTGTCCGTGGACCGCGGTGGTTCCCGAGCTCGATGTATTTTTACGACTCCGTGGAATAGCATTGATTCCGCCCTCCAGCGCGCAGTGTCGCGCGCGGCCAACGCAGTCGGAGCGCGCACGTGCGCGGACGGAGCGTGGAAACTGCGCGTCGCCCCGCGGTCAAGATCCCGGTGAAGGAGTCCAAGAAGAAGCGAAGGCCCACGAATGCCAGCGAGGTATGAAATTCGCCCTTTAGCGAACTTACTCTATTTATCATATAACAGTCCGTACTTTTAAAGGCAAAAGCGGAACGGGAAATACTTTCTAGGTCCCCGGACTGAGTGCGGTGCTTCGACCCGAGAAATCGCCCAGGACCACGGCCAAGAGGACCAAGGCTTCGAAGGTAGATCAACAATCGAATGATCAAAAATCGATAATTTTCAGAACTCGAAGGCGACGTGGAAAAAGAAGCGCGTCCAGCGCGCCTTTCCGCACAGCTCGGATAGCCGCAGATGAAGAGGAGGGCAGAGATGAGATATCAGAGATTAGAGATTAGGGATCAAAGATCACCGGACGAGGAGGAGGACTCGACTGACTGACTGACCACAAACTGACTCACATCAAATCCTCCCTCGAACGATAAAGACAACTTTCGGTATTGCGTTTTCATAAAATTCATAATCGTCAAAAATTCCGATATGACAAGTCCTCAACCGTTTATTACCCCAAATATAAAGTGCAATTTTACATTTTAAAATAATTATTTAATGCGTCCACGACTTCTTTAGGGGTTCTCCCATTCGAGCCAGAACTCGCAGTCACACCTGAAGTATGGGCGACCCTGCAATACGGCTTGAATTCGAAAACAAACGGAACAAGTCCCGTCACCTCCTCCCGAGTGAATGCCCTCGTGACATTGTGGCAGGCATAACATTGGACGTCGGCATAGTAGCAATCCTCCCTGACCCACTCGTGGTCGAAGCAGCCTCCGAATCCCTTGTGCCTCCTACTACATTTGAACTGGTAACGACCCCTAGAAACGATGATATAATGCTATTTTCCCGTCCCCCAACGTTTGCAATTCAATTTCCGTTCCGAGCGCGGAAATTTCCGCCTCCATATTACTCACTTGTCAGCGCTAATAAAGAAACTGATTGTTTACATGTAGCATGCCGAAATTCAGCCTCAGATTCCTTTTCTACGCGACGATACAACAGAGACCTGTCTGCTAACCGACACAGTTCGGAACGGCAATTGCAAAGGTTGGGGGGCGGGATAATAAAGGCGTTTGTTTACCTGTTGTTCGCACTTTCAACTCTGTATACGACCATCTCCAATCCGCATTGGCAGATCGGACGATCCTGAACCTTTTATGTCGGACTCGAAAGCTAGACCTCCGCTTGCCTCCGTCCATTCGAACTCAAGTGATGCCATGACCGAGAATGTATGGCAGATAATCACTGGAGGTTGCAGAAAGAACTTCCACAAGTGTCTTGTTCAACTCTCCTTGTCGCTTTTCTGTAATGCCGATATGCGAACCTCTGGCAGAGGAAAGGCTTTATAAAAGAGAGAGTATTGTCCCTTGCCCCAACCTCTTCTCTTTCGCGCCTCTGACCCAATATTACAATTTTTGTACACGGCACACGCGGAGAGCAACCATTTATCTTCTCAGCATATTACTCAAGGATCCGAGGGTTGATGGGGAATCGGTCTAGATATGGAGTAGGGAAAGATGGCACAAGGCTGATGTGGATGGGAGTAGGGGGAAACTGAGCCGAGAGTGGGCCACGGACCAAGACCATTGGAGACAGTCCCTTATATAGGCGGCCACTAGAAGCTAACAATACTGATAAGAAGGTGATGACAAATGTTGCACAATCATGACGCAGCTGTTATCTAGACTCACAACATTGCCAAAATAAATTCCGGAAATATTACTTCCAGATAGCGGATCAAAGTGTTGAGCCGATCCTTGGGCCGACGTTGGTGCGCAGCAACACAAGCGCGCCGGGTAGAAGAGAGGACGGTAGGGAAGTATTTTTGCACCTTAAAGAAGGTCTGGCAGCCACTTCTTGGCAAAATGCCAATCTTAATGGAATGCATTTCTCCAGCAGTCGACATATGGAAATGCGACATTTCGATACGTCGATGTCTGGAGAAATGCACTTCATTAAGATTGGCATTTTGCCAAGAAGTAGCTGTCAGACCTTCTTTAATTCTAGGCAAAAGTCCATCCCGTCTTTTCCTCTTTCCAACCCGGCGCGCATGTGTGACAGCTCATCAAGGGGTCGTCGACACACTTTGATCTCTACACTTTGATCTGCTATCCGAATTTAAAATTTCCGGTACGTGTTTTAGCATTGTTGTGGCCTTTATAGTACAGGGTTATGAAGGAAACAGAGGGTGAATTGTTGTATTCTACTTGACCCTTGATTATAACCGAAGGGTAAGAAATCCGTCATAGGTATGTAAGGGCAACATTCTGGAAATTTGTTTTGTTCTCCGTGTTCCAAGTGTAACTTTTTTTCAACAATACACAACAATTCTGATTGAAAATTTTTTTATCGAATTTTTGCCTAATCTCACAACCGGTCAGAAGACGTCTGCGAACTTTCAGACAGCGCGATACCGCTGTCGCTGTCGGCTGTAATACATTATTTCATTGTTTTAATTTAATTTATATTTTATAATTTATTTTTAGAAACATCACCATGAACCACAACCGGCGCATCCAAGTAGTCGTCGTCTTCGATGGCCGAGCGTCCGTTTGTGTGGTTTCTGGAATAATCAGTTTACGATTGAGATATCATGAACTGGGTCTCGAACGACAGCTTACCTCCGATTGTAGAGCCGCTTTCGCTCTTTCTTCTGAATCGACCCCGAGGAACGAATGGTGCCGGAGCTACGAAATATAATATATCATTCCGAAGCTGATCATAATTCCTCCCTATCGGATAAACGCAGAAATAAAAAGATACCTCTGAGCCCGTCGTTTGACATCTGTTTCTAGCGTAATCAACACGGAAGAATGGCGTCGAACCACACTGGAAATACCAGAGATCAAAGATTAAAGATCAAGGATCAACTTCGTAATCCTCTTTGCCAGCGAAGTCTTCGGCAGATTGTGGCCATCCTCGATGCGCGAAATCTTTTTCATGTTATCCACGGCTTCTTCATGGGCGGCTTTTTCTTTCTGAAATAAACTTTTTGGCTTCATACCAAATACTGCAAAAAACTTTTTCACCTTATTTCGATGAACTTTGTCCACGAGATAGTGTCTTCTTGAAGGAATCACGAGCAACCAAGCAAGCTTCCATAGGAAGATAACCAGCTGAAGTTAATATTATTTTTTTCATTTTAGAATTAAAGAAGGGCAACTTTTTTGGCACCTTGCCAACCACAGTGGAGTGCATTTGCCCATACGTCTACGTATTGAAATGTAGACATTTCAATATATAGACGTATGGGGAAAGTTCACTCACACTGTGGCTACAAAATTGCTCCCACTCCTTCTTTAATCAATAATCATATTTTATCGATGATCTACCTCGCAGCAGGTAACAATGCTCATGCCGAGGTATCCCGACATGCTGCCGCCCAGGTCGCCTGAATTTGTAATTATGTTCTTGCGTGCTAGTGCGGGCGACGTTTACCAACGAATGATTGGGAAACGTCGTTGCAATCTACACCACGACTCACCAAAGACCTCGGCGATGGTTTCGACTTGTGCTTGAGTGTATTCAGTGTAGATCATGTCACGGAAGTAGACATTGATTGTGACGAAGTTGGACCTGATATTGAGAGCATTTACAGGTGCCTCTTTTTACTGTTTAAATTTTTGTCCTGCAGTATAAAGGGCCGTCAGGCACTGACTTTACATGCGGGGCCGTCCAGTTGGTATTCATGGCACTGAGCCACTTCAGAGCGCCATCCGAAAAGCCGCGTCCGTACGAATTGTACGAGACGTACTCCCACCTGGATTGTTTGGGTTACTGTAGTTTATAAACTCCTCGAACTTGTCACACTCTTTCGTGCAAAACTTGCATTCAGGCCAGCTGAAGATCTCGTCGGAAGCTATGAATATCATTCAGGGAATTCCATGCGGGACCCGCTTACTATTCAAATTGAGGACGACGTTGCGCTCGATGCATTCGTATGTTTCGAGTGGAGTGCAGGAGCGGTAGTCTGGAAAGATCAGACTCCAAAAGATCAAAGTTCAACTGATCTATGTACCTCCTTTTCCATTGTATTGAAACGGAGCACACGCGCAGACATCATTAAAGAATCGCGCTCGGCACTTTCCAATGCAGTCCTTTACGCCGTACTTTGTGGAGGCGTCTTCGTATCTGTCAATCGATCGATTAACGATCTACCAAAACGATTATCAATCGATAATTACCGTACCCCTCGGGCCACTTTCCAGTGCAATCGCCCCAGTTCGCCTTGTCCAGGAAGAGATACTGAAAGAGACTTAATCTTTAGTTTTGATCTACAAGGGAACTCACGTGACTCGCACTCAATTCAGAGTATGCCCGACCTCCGGGAGAAGCGCTTATTCCCTGGAAAGTATGGAATAAAGATCGGAGAGCAGTGACCAATGATCAAGAAATCAATATTCAGACCTCTGTCCCAACATATGTATTCGCTTGCGCTTCGTCGATATAGAACCAAAAGCCGTTCTCGATCTGGTTCGGGAGGACTGCATTGTCTTCTGAAATGACCGTTATCCACGGGAGGACAGTTACGGGGTTCAATTAAATGTATGGTGTAGTAAATCTCGCCTGGCTGTAAAGTGCACTCTTGCGTGCAGGGAGTGCAGTCTACAGGCGGGCGATATTTAGTACAACATACTTTTTAATTGCACCCCTCTTATATCTCATCGCCTCTATTTCAAAAGCTTCCCAGTCGACAATGATTACCTGCCATTATAGCTTGCTCCTCGATATGGGCGTCCAGCACGAGTTGGAGGCTGAAAAAACGGTGAAAGATCAAAGATCAAGTTCATATAATACAAAAGTATACCCCGCATCCATGCCTTCCTCGCTCTGCTTCCGCATCCAGTCGTAATCGGAGTTTTGCATGTTCAGGACCTGAATTTCAAACGATCTTTGGTCTACCAACCAACCTGACACCCTCCGAAGCTGGTTAGAACGGGTTTTGCATAACTGCAACAATTGAATCGTCGACCGGCAAAAGTGCACAATTTCATGATCTCCGGACACGTGAAACCAGCATCGTTGTAGAACTTGTTGATGCTAGAAAAAGTGAATTAAACATTCTAAATTGATTTATTATAGTTTTTTTTCGGCTCTCGAAGCGAAACTTTCACAACTAAGTCCGAGGGAACCCCGTTTTATAATGTGTGTGTGAGAATATTCGGAATGTTTTTAAACTTCGATAATCGATAATAATAGGATCCATTGTCCATAGTCTATCGAATATTCCAAGCTAGAGTCTATAGTTTTGGATAAGAACGAACCTAAACTCGGGGTGTGACATTTTGTACCGCTGATATTCCCTTTCGGCATTGGAAATCTGCTGATAGTTGGCGAGCGCATATAGCACCTTCAAGGCCGTAAAATAGTGAAGGATTTATGAGAACGTAAAAAACGCGCACGGAATGGGTTATAAGAGCATATAAAGCGCGCACCACACTACAAACCTGAGCATCATCAGTCGATTGCAATAGATACTGCAGGATGCTGTCAGTGAAATCACCGGTCGAATTAAGCCCTGGAATTTGTAATTGTAAAATTAAAGTTGAAATATCCCAAACTTTCAATATGCGATCGCTTGACGGCATTGTAGTTGCAAATAGTGAGACGCGGGAAGGCGAAGTTTTCGGCCATGATGAAGGAGACCTGAATGTACACGTGGTGTGGTTACCGACGACGTTTCCAAACTCAATTTTCGTAAACGTCGTCCGTGTACCTGTGAATTTGTCGACTTTTGTCCACTGAGTCCTGCTATCGTGAGGACGTGGAAGGCAAGGGCGGCAAAGCACCCCAGGAATACGGTAATCCAGAAGATCCTCGTCCAACTCCTCCCTCTGTAGATTCGGAGAGGCCCGTTGAGACCGGTTACGGCTGGAATGGGAGTGTGGGCGACATTTACCAAACTAGGGAAGAACACGTCGTCCAAACTTACACGCAAGCTGCTGCGTCTCCTTGTGTAGCGCGCGGTAGAGTACAGATTGCTTGATATGTGACAGTTTAACCATCCTAAAGCAATTTGACAAAGATGAACAAGCGAAACAATCTCGTTGTTTTGCGAGGTATTTGAGAGGAGAGCTATCATGCGTGAAAATAGGTTTGCCAGAAATAGGTGTTTGATAAACTCAGGGGTCATAAACAAGACTATAGAAGGGTTCAGTCGACGCAACCACACAAAGCAACGCAGTGACGCACGAATGCAGGCACTTCAAAGTGGGGAGTAGTAAAATGTGGGCAGGGCGCCAAATGTTGAACCTGCCCATGAGTACTTCTGGGAGATAAGAGAAAAAAGGGAAGCCGGCCGCTAGGGCGAGGGCGGCAAGGTCACGATGATATCAATTGTCCATAAACATGGAAACTTCGAGTGCGTTCTAAATTTTATTTTATGGACCGAGTTATGTGAGCTTGGGCAATGAATAGTGAGGGTGTATAAAAGCTCACTTGTCCCAAAAGCTCACATGTAATATAAGTATTTCCCCGATCTTTGTAGTGTCAAGAGTCAGAAGGGTGTTGAAGTACTTACTGCGGTTAGCGCGTGGTGATTGCTATTGTAGAGAACCCGAAGCGTTCTAATTCCCACGCCCGGTCAACCCAATGACGAACTGCGCTTGCTTTTCATCTACCTCCTCGAGCCCCTTCTCATGGTCAATTGAATCACACGGGTCATGAAATGGGGTTCGATGAGGTAGTTCGAAAGCGCGCGCCGTCATCGGTCTTGTCCGGGCGTGGGAATTAGAACGCCTCGGGTTCTCTACAATATATCTACGCAATCGAAAGGATTCAAGAGCTGTCCTTTGGCACAACCCATTACATGGTCCCAAGACAAATCCCAGAAAACGGCAGCTTTCAAGAGCTTGTGCTTCTGGAGATATTCGAAGCGGAATTTGTTGCGAGCGGACTCTAAATATACAGCTCTATGGTTCTTGGCAATACACGTATCGCCCATTTGATCCATCGTGTTGGCCGCAGCGAGTTCGCGGGATCACGTTGAGTCCATCTCATGAAAAATACTGCACGCAACGATAAAAAGGTTAAACAAAGACACATTAGTTTGCCCCGATACGGCACTAATATCGTATAGTCGGTGTAGTCCACTACGAATGTGATTCATTTTGATCTGATGGCGATTGGAACGATCTTCGAAGTGGCGACCAATGAATCAACAATCTGAAATAAACGCTTTGCTATTGGAAATGAGTACTCTTCACCGTCTTGCGCATAACGAGAGCTAGGCATCTTCTTCGCAGCTGCGAATTCAATACCAGGATAATCACGGAAGATGGAAGACCTGATTTCGGTTATGTTTCCACTATAGAACATGGAGCTCAGTTTAAGAAGCAATATGATACAAAACTTAGTATTTCGAAGACTCTCACTTTATCCCATAGATGAAAAGGTTAGTAGGCCGGACCCCCGGCCAGGTTGGGTTTTAGGGGGCTGGCCAGGTTGGGTTTAGAAGGGGTAAAAAATTTTTTTGTTACCAAAAATGATCAGGAAAGTCGTGCCGACTGATGTGAGGAGCTGGAATTTACTGTAGTTCAAGTGGGTCAGACAGCTCACAAGTGCCCCGATTACGAGTGCTCCAAACGGCGAATTGAGAGCGAAGGTTGGGTTGTTTTCAACTTCCACGGTCTTACGATTAATTAAAATAACTCACAAAACAAAGAAACACAGCGCAAAACACTAAAAACCCAACCTTTGAGTTTGTATGGGAGGCCTACCAAGAGCCTACTAGTTGTTTTCGGCAGACTGGTTATAAATTCATAGCGGGCTACTAGAGCAAAAAGGTTGGGATTTTTTTCAATAAATTGCATTCCAATGACCTTGTCCGCCTTTCAGTGAAATTATGGAATTTATAATGCTGTATTTGCTGAGAAAACCCAACCTGACCCTGCGATCAAGATTTCTAGCCTCGACAGAGCGCTCTAGCGCACTCTCCGCGCCCCCCGTGATCTGCGCCTAATTTACGGCTCGTATTCCGCGGCCCTCAGCCAAATAGATATTTTTCTTTAGAAAATGCATATTTTATCAATTCAATACCCTATAAAAAAATTTCTTCCCGGACCCCTGGCCAGGTTGGGTTTGCCAGGTTGGCTGGTAGGCTGGACGACTACCATTTCATCCATGCTTTATCCCCTGTTGAGACCGCAGTAACTAGTTCCCTTGTACAAACCCACATTTGATATCGGCCATTAATCCCATGGTATATTGGAACGCGATCGATACTTCTAGGCTGAACGTCGTTAGAGAGCGGAGAGCCTCAAAGACAAGCGTAGCCTTGAACATAAACTACTACTATCGGCGAACCAAACAAGTCTATCTTCGCCGCTCACAATTGAAAAGGTCTCGTTGACAGACAAGTTAGGGACCATGACGAAAGTTTCACACTTGTTGCGAAAATAAGACGAGTTTGGTTCACCGATAATGTTCCTTACGGACCATGTAGATGAATATGGGCATATTTACGGCGCAATGATATATGCCGTAGAGTGTGAGACGACGGTCGATATTGGCCTAGGAAATGTTCCTTATTCCCTGATCGCCTATAGCCATTTGCCTCTGTGCGATTGAATAGTCATAGATCTTTAGATATTGTCGGCGGAATAAACGTTCCGGACTGTACGCTCATCGCCCTGCGATCTCTCTCCACCCTTTTCTCTTTTCTCTAACCGCCAGACAACGAGAGAACAGTGGAGAGAGATCGCAGGGCGATGAGCGTATAGTCCGGAACGTTAATAATTGAAAATTGTCGCAAACATACCACCTGGGTCATTCGCCTCCTCAACGCAACGGCACACGCCAAATTGAGCGCAAGATTGGTGGCACCGCCGATGAACAGGACCAAGTTCGCCGTGGCAAAGCGATTGTACTGATTGTAAAGTGGTATAGGCGGCATGTCTAGGATCTCAAAATTATCGCAAAAACTCTTTCGAGTATTAAATGGAAATTAAAGAATGGGCAAGGTTCAACCTCAATGATTACTGTCATTATTGGAAATCCGGACCATGCTCATTGGCAGGCCAAAGAGCACTTTAGCTACAGATGTTTTCGGAACGTTTCTCTTACTTTTCATTAACTCAAAAAACAATTGATACCTGTGGATACGCAGTCGTGTTGACTCCGCTGATGGCATAAATGGAGAAGTCGAAGACAACGAATTTTTAGTCGGAGGGCAGAAGAAAATATACCAATATAGAGTCACAGGAACCAGGATGATTGCAAAGCAACATGGAACTATGGCGACCTTCCAGATCTGATATTAATCTCTCATGTAATGTTTTTTTTAAAATTTAAAATATTAAAATGACGCAATTTTTGTGATTTCGCGCATCGCAAAGTCAATTTGTAAGGTACCTTTTCATGCTGTATCGGCAGAAGGATGGCTGACAGACGATTAAGAGCGATAGCAACGTAAACAATTTCTTGCGCACCAGGTAAACAATACGAAAGTCTGAATATTACGTGTGCATAGGGGCCTCAAAGCGCGGAAAAGACGTCTGGAATTCGTTTTTAGTGAATTTCAAGTGATTATTGCTCATTCCAAGTTCATGTTTTAGCAAATTAATGAAGGAGAAGGAGCAAGTGCACTTTCGCCTGTGTCTGCATTTTAGAATATTTTTTACGAACCCATTAGCAATCTGATGGAACGTTCCCAATGATCTATTGAAGTACTCCAGAGTCATGGGGTAAATTGAAAGGCGAGAAAGGAAGAATGACAGGGCGAGGACGGAAATATCCTGGATGAAGTCATCCTAGTGGGGAAAACCATTCAAAAAGACTCACTGTAAAGACTTGTACCAAGAATAAAATGTAGAAAACATTGCGAAATAGTCCACGATGCCAACCCTGAATGGCAAAATGTACGAACTACGACAACACACAAAAACTGCTCACCACAACGATCGTCGAAACTTCCAGGAGATACAGGCCAATGAAAAACGTTGGGTATATAAACTGCAGAATGAGGAAGGTATCGATCCAATGCATAGTTTGGGTGGTTGAACTCAAAATTTCGCAAATGGACCCAGTCTCATGGACGCATTTTTTCGACGATCAGCTGATATAACGAAGGATATAACTGCTACGGGGGAAGACAAAAACTAATATGAATCCGTGTGATGTGAACGTGAGTCCAATGCACTTGATGCCGGGTGCACTTAAATTAGAGGGCGACAAAACATCCGGTGACAGTTGAATGAGTTCAGTTCGGCGATTCTAAGAACATCTTCCATTTTCTGCTGCATTGTTCGAGTCCAGCGGGATTCATGTTCTTATTACAACGTTTATAAATGAAATATAAAATGCAATCGAAAAAGGATCAGAAATCGCTGTACTCCATGAGAACAAAGTGTTGCCCTGGCGATCGATGGATTTGCTCTGCGCTAAGGCGAGCTTCATGGAGCACGTAATCTAAGAGGTCAAAAGGTGTCGGAACATAAATCAACGAGTCCGTTATCCTCGTTCGTTGGACGGCTTCCTTCTTCACAATGGATCTGAAATTCAATTTGGACAGTAAAAGGGGAACGTTTCGGGTCAAGCCCATAAATCAAGGTGACATTGGCAAAGCCAGTGCTTTCTTGACGTTGCCTACAGCTGGAAGAACTGCCAGTGTATATCTTACTGTTTTGACTATTATGGCTGACCTCGCGGTTGCTTGTGCCACTGGATTCCTCAGTAGGTGTGGATAGACTGCCGTGAAAACGTGCCTACCGATCCTTTAAAGAAGGAGTAGGAACAACATTCCGTAACCGTAAAACAGCTGGGGCAATTGTGGCAAAAGTGCACTATTTTTCAAACTCGGGACAAAGTGCACTTGCACTTTCGCCTGAGTCTGGTCTGATTTCCATGGTAACCGTAATCTGAAATGTTGCTCCTACACCTTCTTTAAAACGATTTGCAGGACAATATACATAAACTAACATTGCAACCAATCCTTCGTCGACCCATTTATCAAGTATCGATCGACCTCCACTTGTACTCTGAAAACGATACCTTGTTCGATGGATGAATTGCGGCAATAACCATTCTGTCATGGAGTCCAGCGTCATGAAGGAAATCATTCATTTCGTCATCATTCAGCTTATGAATAATTTCGACCATTCTCGAATCGAGTAAAAGCTCAAGCGGATAGAGTTAACACACTACGACAAGGGTGGAACAAGAATGCTTCCTGATAATTTCTCACTTGTGCATTATTCCGCATGATTCCATGTAGCGCTTTTCCACAGTACGAGAGGACGCCGTGATCTTCATGCTTCATGATCAGAGACATCTAGAAAGCTTATTTCAAATGTAAACTCACATAGGAATCTCACAATATTGTCCACGTTGTCTATTGAATCGAATGTTTTGAGATGATGTAGCATATCCGTCGTGTGGATTGAAGGATCGGCGCAGCCGTACAAGGCAGCGTAGATGTCGAAGACTATCTGAGTGTGTTTCACAAGGGCGCTCTGAAATAACGGTCGTTGGAGTGTTCTTATTTGCGCATCACTCACAATCCACGAATCTGATTTGGTTGATGCACGATTGAAAATATCCACTTTGTTTTTCCATTCCATGCTTGGGAAATCGATTTTCTTATGTCCACGATTTCCCACAGATTGCCCTGAATAGCCTGTATGATGGTTGTTCTACTATTAGGTAGATGCATAAGTCTTGCACCAAACGATTTTAAATGTCTATATATTTCTCCCAGAACCATAGACTGTATGACCCGTGCACTTGGGGTTCTAAACGTTATCACGTGTTAGAGCCTTCCTGTACAAATGGGGTCTCGTGGAACCAAAGTGAGTGGTGCATGACTTATGCATCATCCTAATAATATTCTTTACCTTGTCCATGATATCGATGTAATTATTATAAATTGACACCGAGTTCATGTAAGAGATGAATGACTGCTCATCTGTGATCTCTCTGCAAACATTTATTGTATTACATATATGATTTTTTGGAACCACAATTTGTACGTTTATGTACTGAAATGCCCACTCTAAATACGTACATAAACGCCTCGGAAAATTGGACGGGTAGGGTGCCAAAAATTGCTCCCATTCCTTCTTTCACCACATTGAGTACCCGGGGCGGCTATGCCAGGGGTGGATTCGGACAGGAGCCAAGAACTAAAGAACAATCCAACTCACGCTATTGCCTTGCGAAGATAAGAAACGACGATTGCCTGTTCGCACTGGCTAAGAAGCTCGGCAGAATATGATGGATCCTGAACAATTCATTATAGATCTGTTTACGACCAGGCGTACCCCCCCACGGGATATTTTACGGTCCCGGTTACGGTAGAAGGTTTCTCGAGACCCGAAGTCGTTTATTCAAAGTCCCAGTTGTTGAGGACCCTTCTATTGTGGTGGTGCACAAGCTGTTCCTTTTCGCGTTCCGTTTACACCTATGCGTACCATTTTATAGAGTGCGCACACTCCCTATTAGAGAGTGTG
>JACMIG010002411.1:0-10963 GCA_014805385.1 Levipalatum texanum | reverse complement strand
GTCATGGATCTATTGATAATCGGTGAGATTTTGAAAATCAACTTCATTGTTTGAGGTAGAGTTTATCTTGAATGTTGTGTCACACAAAGGGCGTCAACTTTGGATATTTATAGTACTTCCACAACGCTTTTTTCTTCGCTCGAGAGGAGGCATTCCACCTGAACATTACACATTTCAGACATGCGCACTGGAGCGACGACAATATTCAACACGAATCTCTTCAACACTGTTTATCCAAGCTCCGTTAGCAATGAGGAAGGAGGCATTTTCACGCTATATTTTCAAGCTGGGAACACCGTCCATCAAGCCCGAGTACGTTATCTTTACTCAGCCCCTTTTTTCGCGGGTGGAACGCTTGATAGCCCAGCTAGCTCCTGCGAACTCTCCGCTTTGAACCGGTAGATCAATCGGGCGCTAATCGCAGAAATATCGGAAATTTTTAAACACCGTTGTGGTTCACCGCAATATGGAAAGGCCATATCCAAAGTCGATACTACTATCATAGTATTGTAGGGCTCCCAAATACGGATCATTGCACAAAAATACTAAAACGTATTTACCCAGCTCTGGATCTACTTCTCCCAATGAGTTGACTAATTTTACCATCTTACCAATTATCAGAAGATCCATGACATCCATGTCAATGCACAGAACGATATCCTCAGCAATAATCTTCTTTGCCTCGAATCTGGCTGGGATTCTGCGGCCTCGGATCTGGTTTATTTTCAGGTCGTCGATCATTATCATAGTTTCTTGTTGCGACGTTCCGTGTTCGTCGATCGAGAGAAGCTGAGACCCTAGAGAATATGCGTTTACACCGCTGTGGTTCTGGGCAATAACACTCATTCCGCTGCGCTGTGGGAGAGTAGTCAACACGAACAATGCACATTTCAGACATGCGCTCTGGGGCAACAACAATATTCAACACGAATCTCTGCAGAATGCATTTTTATTCATGCACGATCTCTGTCCGCAAAGAGGAATCAGAGTTCTTCACTCTCAGTTTTATAAATCCTGTGAACACCGTCCATCGAGCCCGACTCAAGCAGGAGGAGCATGATGAGGTTTTTGAGCAATCAAAAAAGAAATTCTTCATGCGAAAAGTAGCAAGACAGCTGATCCAAGCAATTGATGTATTTCACAGGGTCGTCGCTTCATCAGAGCCCCAGTCACTCCGCTCGTTCGAGAATCCACCGCAGAATTCGAGAATCTGGCGCAGAACAATGAACTTCCCACTTCGGTTGATGTTCAAGCGCAGCTGCGATTTTAGAGTAGGTGTGTTTAGAAGATCCCTCATAAATATGTTTATTGTAGCCCAAGGAATGACCAACCACTAACATTTCATAACTTCGTTAAATTGAGCATCAAAAACAGTATTTACCAATGTTAATGCATTGACGCGATTTCAATTGAATGTCCTTATTGAGCCTGTCCATCGCGCTTGCTGATCATGAGCAGGAGCTGGTTGTACTTCCTCTCGAGCTGGAACAGGTCCTTTATCTCTGATCTTTAAAGATTAGCCAACCTCTGCGTTTTTCTCCTTGAGCTCTTGCAACTGCGCTTGAACATCAACCGAAGTTGCCACTTCATTATTCAGTTCCAGATTCTCGAATTCTGCGGCGGGAACGGGCGGAGTGACTGGGGCTCTGACGAAACGACGACCCTGTTCATGGTATCATTGAGCTTGGACTTGTAAAGAAGAAGTATGAATGGTTGTTGACATTCCGCAGCTATTGTACGGACCGGAATATTCCTTGATTTCTTTTTCACTATTTAAGTAGTTTTTATTTTAATTTCAAGAAAACCTCATCATGCTCCTCCATTCTTAATGACAAGCTCCAGAGGCAGTATTGAGGGGCTACGGCCTACCCCGGACCCTGCCTCATTGTTTGGTCATGGATCTATTGATAATCGGTGAGATTTTGAAAATCAACTTCATTGTTTGAGGTAGAGTTTATCTTGAATGTTGTGTCACACAAAGGGCGTCAACTTTGGATATTTATAGTACTTCCACAACGCTTTTTTCTTCGCTCGAGAGGAGGCATTCCACCTGAACATTACACATTTCAGACATGCGCACTGGAGCGACGACAATATTCAACACGAATCTCTTCAACAATGTTTATCCAAGCTCCGTTAGCAATGAGGAAGGAGGCATTTTCACGCTATATTTTCAAGCTGGGAACACCGTCCATCAAGCCCGAGTACGTTATCTTTACTCAGCCCCTTTTTTCGCGGGTGGAACGCTTGATAGCCCAGCTAGCTCCTGCGAACTCTCCGCTTTGAACCGGTAGATCAATCGGGCGCTAATCGCAGAAATATCGGAAATTTTTAAACACCGTTGTGGTTCACCGCAATATGGAAAGGCCATATCCAAAGTCGATACTACTATCATAGTATTGTAGGGCTCCCAAATACGGATCATTGCACAAAAATACTAAAACGTATTTACCCAGCTCTGGATCTACTTCTCCCAATGAGTTGACTAATTTTACCATCTTACCAATTATCAGAAGATCCATGACATCCATGTCAATGCACAGAACGATATCCTCAGCAATAATCTTCTTTGCCTCGAATCTGGCTGGGATTCTGCGGCCTCGGATCTGGTTTATTTTCAGGTCGTCGATCATTATCATAGTTTCTTGTTGCGACGTTCCGTGTTCGTCGATCGAGAGAAGCTGAGACCCTAGAGAATATGCGTTTACACCGCTGTGGTTCTGGGCAATAACACTCATTCCGCTGCGCTGTGGGAGAGTAGTCAACACGAACAATGCACATTTCAGACATGCGCTCTGGGGCAACAACAATATTCAACACGAATCTCTGCAGAATGCATTTTTATTCATGCACGATCTCTGTCCGCAAAGAGGAATCAGAGTTCTTCACTCTCAGTTTTATAAATCCTGTGAACACCGTCCATCGAGCCCGACTCAAGCAGGAGGAGCATGATGAGGTTTTTGAGCAATCAAAAAAGAAATTCTTCATGCGAAAAGTAGCAAGACAGCTGATCCAAGCAATTGATGTATTTCACAGGGTCGTCGCTTCATCAGAGCCCCAGTCACTCCGCTCGTTCGAGAATCCACCGCAGAATTCGAGAATCTGGCGCAGAACAATGAACTTCCCACTTCGGTTGATGTTCAAGCGCAGCTGCGATTTTAGAGTAGGTGTGTTTAGAAGATCCCTCATAAATATGTTTATTGTAGCCCAAGGAATGACCAACCACTAACATTTCATAACTTCGTTAAATTGAGCATCAAAAACAGTATTTACCAATGTTAATGCATTGACGCGATTTCAATTGAATGTCCTTATTGAGCCTGTCCATCGCGCTTGCTGATCATGAGCAGGAGCTGGTTGTACTTCCTCTCGAGCTGGAACAGGTCCTTTATCTCTGATCTTTAAAGATTAGCCAACCTCTGCGTTTTTCTCCTTGAGCTCTTGCAACTGCGCTTGAACATCAACCGAAGTTGCCACTTCATTATTCAGTTCCAGATTCTCGAATTCTGCGGCGGGAACGGGCGGAGTGACTGGGGCTCTGACGAAACGACGACCCTGTTCATGGTATCATTGAGCTTGGACTTGTAAAGAAGAAGTATGAATGGTTGTTGACATTCCGCAGCTATTGTACGGACCGGAATATTCCTTGATTTCTTTTTCACTATTTAAGTAGTTTTTATTTTAATTTCAAGAAAACCTCATCATGCTCCTCCATTCTTAATGACAAGCTCCAGAGGCAGTATTGAGGGGCTACGGCCTACCCCGGACCCTGCCTCATTGTTTCGAAAGAATTATTTTTGGAATTCAAGCTGTTATATGAACATAAGATGATGTCGGGTTATTGATTCTGTGAATTATTCGATCTGGCTGTGAGATCCTTAATCTGAAGCCATACTTTAGATTGCCGTTCTATGTTACGGTCGTGAGTTGTTGCGGTATCCGCAAATTGATGTTATTATTCGTCTGAATCTGTTTTGAGTTGTCCGGGAAAGCATTGCATTGCTCAATAATTGATCGTCTTGAACAGAAACATATCCCTCGGTGAAAACGTGTGGCATCAGCTGTCGTGTCGGCCTTACCCCGAGGAGCGGGCTGCACGTTGTAATTTAAGAGGCGCTGTCTTTGCGACAGAATTCGCATCTATTGATTCTGTGCGATATCAGCGCTATGTTTCTAAGCTTCACGCCCATCACGATACCTAATTCCAATAATGGATTATACACGCTCGAAGGCTTTGATGGTGGGTTAATAAGTTTTTCGAGCCGCTCGTGCGTAAGTCGATTCAAGATTCCATTTTTCAGGTATGCTATCGATCTCATACAATCAAGGAAAGTATGGAGTTAATCTCCAATCATGGTAAGTGTAATGCGAATTAATGTTAAAAAAAAATTAAAAAAATCATACATTATAATCCAATCCTACTACTAGGACTGGAGACGAAGCTGAGCAGTGGAATCCATTTCCCGATTTACCAGGCAATATAAGCTGCACCTACCTGTGCGTTTCTATCAAAGTGTCGCAGTTTCCCATTGTGTTTTAGCGGTGGCTTCGCAAGCGGACGCACACTACTGTGGTCTTTTGCATACCTAGTAAATTTGAAGAAAAACAACTATAATACTTGTTTTTAGACATTTAAGGCCGATGAGTTTGCAAAAAGTGAAGAAACATACGTGAACTACGCAGTGACAGTACAGAGCGGCACTGGAGTACAGTTTGAACAGGTATTATCGGTATAACATTTAAAAAAGCAAAGTTCAACGCATCCATTGTATAGTTTCGGAAACTATTGCGGCAAATGTCTTGAGTATCGTCCGAGTAGCATTGTAGACAAACCATCCGCTATACTCCGATGCTCAAGACATTTTGCCATCATAGTCTGCGAAACTATGACGGATTCGCTGCAAATTTAATCGAACTAAATATAAGAGCACTGGTCTGAATCGGGCTACTGTAGCGTGTCCGACTGGGTCAGACTCATCTCTTCAATGAGTCAGACTGTACTCACCAGCGACAACGCACTGCTGCATCAATTGTTCTTCGGCATTGGTAAGGAAGGCAAAAAGAAAGTTTGCATCCAGTAAAATGTTAAATAAAGTATGTTAAATTTTAAAACCTTTAAAGTAGATTAATTATTAATTGAGAAATTTAATAAAAACTGAAAAATACCATTGGTCGTGATGAAGGTGTGCAGATCTGTTTCCTCAATCTCCTGTCCATTTATTGTGCCGTGGAACCGACCGGAGATTCGCTGGGGATCTCCTTAACGAAAATATGACGAACGTTGCTTTGTTTTTTTTCTAGAACTCATAATTTATCTTGGAACAAAAGCACTTGAAAGGTAGTCGAATTGTTGTTTGAAAGAAAAAATGAATAAGTTTCATGGGGTCACTTAGTTGGATAATATCCATGCATTGAACAATCGTTTTCCCCCTTTTGTGTTCGAAGACCCAAACGCACCCCTCTTCAGGCACTCCAGGCCATTTCCGAAGTGGTCGTAGCGGCACGCGCAGCATTTTCCCTGAATTTGTTCCTTTATTGAGGTTCGCAAATTAAATTTAATGAAGTGATTTTATCAAAATAAGTTTAGTTTAAAGTGGTGATTCAATGTTTTATTTTATTATTTTGCACCTGGCAATTGGCGTCTTTGTGGCAGAAAGAGCACTGTTCGGCGTAGTGATCGAGATGGGCTGCGGTCGTCGCGGGAGGAGAAGTAACGATTTCTGTAAGTGAAATGGAACAGTTATAAATATCCACCGACGAAATATTCATCTCTTTTCTAAATAAGTCTGCTGAATGAAGTTAAGTTTCAGTGATTCTTTTATGCCAAATATTTATATGAAAGTTAATCATTGGACGATACGCCCGAGAAATCAACTCTTCTCTTCTAAATTCAAACACTTTTCTTGATTTTTTACACTGCAAAAAATCCCAACCCTCAATCTCTCCGTCATCCGCTGCCATCGTCTCCTCCACTTCCTCCTCTACTCGAGCTCTCGTGGTCTGGTCGTCGAACTGCTTCGTCTCAGGCGGAGGAGCCACTGCCTCCATCGGCGGTCGCCTCCGACGTTCGTGGTTCTGGTCTGAAAAATCTAATTGGTGTGGGTGCGAGCGACGTTTGATAATACGCATAAATGTCGAACTCACGAGCTGACAGTCGGAAGGGCACTCGCCCTCTCCGTACGGGTTGGGAGGGCAGTCTGAAAAGGTATTTAGTAAATTGGTTAGGATTTCACTGTATTATTAGACGCATTTCTTTGACGACAGTGCCATGTTCATCGCGAAGACAACATCTCTGTTCCCTTATAAAAGCTCATATTCCTCATTTGTAGAATCAATTGAGTTTCGCCGCTTTTCTTTCTTCGTTTCTATTTCTATGAAGGTAATACGTTGATGACTGCTATCAGAACTTCACTCTAGTCCCCTGTGCAAGCTGACATCTCCCACTCTTTTCACACCTCCTCCCAACGACGTGCCCTTGTCACGTATGATTGGACCAAGTTATGATGGGTCGAGGCTGGCACTGGTCTTTCCCTTTTCCCTCTCGGGTCTCTCTTTAACCTATACTCTATAGCATCTTATGAACCAGACAATGACTCAAAGGTATTGATTCTTACCAGGACGGTACGCAGGTACGACCAGGGATTTTCAACAGTCTTACCCTCTTGTCATACGATCTAAATCATTTTTAAACTAAATGTCATCGATCACAAAAAACCAATCAGTGAGGAGGGAAATGGGAAAGAGCGAATAGCTTGGTTGTGTTTAGTTTTTGTTCTCTTCCAATCCGGATTCCCATTGCTGACATTTGCACAGCGATGCGGATAGTGGACTTGTGAAACACAGGCGCATTCCTTGACTTTTCTGTAGCCGATGTCAAAATTGCATCGTCATAATTTCGTTTATCAGCAGATAAATCAATCGTGCGATGCAAGAATCATGAAGGCTACATAATATGTAAGACAACATTGCATTTCGTGACATTCGAGCACAAAGAAAGCGAAATAATCCATGGAAAGTCACAAAGAATTGCACGAAGAAAAACGAGGCGAAAAACAATAATAATACGGTGTGTGCGGAGAGAGATGCTTCGGAAGTACTCGACAATCAGTGGGGAAGAGAGGGCGGAAGAGGCAGTGGAATATTGGGACGATCGATTAATGAATCATAGACGGACGGACGGACGTGCCTTATGAAATGTAAGTAATAAGAAAACTTCATTCGCAAATTTCCAGACGCAAAACAACGGGTTACTGTAGAGTGGTGTACTAACTAACTAGAGGGAGTAACTCGTGGAGTAAGAAGTCCTGCGATAGCATCTTGGATGTTTAGATGGGGGACTGACTCTCGGTTTCCAAAAAGACACGGAGAATGCGCGCGGCGGAGGGTTTGAGCTAGTCAAGGTTATACTATCCTCCCTCCCACACCGAAAGTAATAATGTGGACAGACCGGCAATTACGAGCCAGGAGACACGGTCGATGATTATTACCTATGAGGAGCAGGAAAATAATGAGCTCATTAACCCCCTCCAAGGTAGCCCAACCGGCTCGCCTTCAACCAACCACTGCTGAGGGACACGGCGGAAGGAACGGCATTCACTAAGGGCCACAATGAATATAATTTATGGCCGATCCCGTTTTTATCTATGTATAGATACAATTCGGAAGTTTATTCAATTTCTCATGCAATAATGAAAAATCTGTAGTGACGGGCATCACGGGTCGAGCCATTGCTGAAATACTCAGCACTGCTCGTTGAATTCAGTCCCTCCTCAACGGCGTTGCCGACGCCGAAATGCACAACCGCGCTGCTCGCCCAAAATTTCACTCGCAGCACCAGGAGCACGTAGTGTGCCTTGAGCGGTCCAACGAGGTCCTTCTTGACGGCCGTCTCTATCTCCGTGAGCATCAGGTCCGCACGATCCCCAAGTTCCTTCTGGCTGAAATGAAAAGAGATTGATTTGTATTTGTTAAACTCCAACGACATTTTCGAATGAGGAGTATGTGCAATGAACGGACAATATGGTCTCCGTCACGCGGTCCTTGATTTCATCAAAGAAGACACGCGCTTCTCCAGCACTCTTGCTGTCTCCAGCCTCGGAGATGAGGGCGTGTATGATTATGTTGTTGACGGTGAAGGTGACATTCTTGCGCGCGTAGTTTTTCATCACCCAACCCTTGCCGTATGATATATCTTGCTTGAAGACAAGGACGGTGAAGGTCTCGCTGAATAGCCAGTATTTTAACTTGTGCACATGCGGTAGCTCACTTGGAACGCACGCGATCATTGAATATCTTCTGGACCTCACGAGCCGTTTCATTGAACTTGGAGATATCCACATCGTCCTTTCCCAGCAGCTCTCGTGTGGCTGATATTGCCACTTCCGAAGTTTCTCGCTGAAAAGATTTCAAATACAATAATCAATTCAATTTTTCATGCCAACAATTATTATTGTTCGCCTTTGTTTAATGCGGCAGAGAAAGCGAGTTAGCGGTCGGATTATCTTGGTCGCAATTACACCAGGAGGTGACTATTGTAAAGAACCCGAAGCGTTCTAATTCCCATGTCCGGATAAGACCAATGACGGACTGCGCGCGATCTACCTCGTCGAGTCCCGTTTCATGACCAGTGTGATTCAATGGTCATGAAACGGGGCTCGAAGAGGTAGATCAAAAGCGCGCGCAGTCCGTCATTGGGGTTGTCCGGCGTGGGAATTAGAACGCCTCGGGTTCTCTACAATATATCATGCAATTATATGAGTCCGTTCGCGTAAGATCCGACCATTTTTCGTCGGAAGCGGACACACGAAACAATTTTTCCTCCGATTCGGCCGTTGCTAAGGTGGAAGGTACCATGCCTTATGCCAACGCATATAAGCCCCGGGCAATAAAAGGTGCACTTAACCTCGACTTTTGGAAAAACCATCGCAGGAAATACCATACAAATTCCGGAGAAAAGTACGTATTTTCCGCGGAATTTGTATGGTATTTCCTGCGATGTTTTTACCATTAGTCAAGTTAAGTGCACCTTTTATTGCCCGGGGCTTATATGCCACTTCCGGCCGATCGATTCGAGCTACGGTAGCCCAGCGGCAATCCATTGAATAACTCACCTTGGACCTATATGGTAAATGCACCCATTAACTCTTTTGGTCATATCTCTTCGACCCATCGACGGATTTCAAATCTGAACCATTCGACAGCTCAGAGTCTGCGCTATTTTTACAGCCCTAGTTAAACGAGCGGATCCGTAGATCTTTGCAGGCATAAGCAAGATGGCAAAAAAATCCCCCACCCCTTTGCGATCAATTTTTCCGCTGTAAGCTAAAAACGTCTCGGCATAATTCACAGGTAAGCTGAGCATCTCAAAGACCTACAAAATGAACCTAAAATCGGATTCACACGCTTTGAACAAAATTCGTGTGTCCTCCCACTGGTCGAATCTTACGCGAACGGACTCTTATAACAACTAGATTTGCATCAAAGTGGATTTTTTTAATATGTTACCCGCGTAGCCTCCATCCAGTCGGCGACGTGTTTTGCAATCAAGATCCTTCTCTCGGTGGCTGCCTTGATAGCTACAGCTGTAACAGGACTTCCATTGTTCGTGATATTCGCGCACGCATGGCCGTGGAATTCCTGCAAGATAGCATTTACATATAATTTTGTCGTTTTCTTTTCGAAGAAAAACAACTTTTTCCTTTTACTAGATTACGTATTTTTATCTTTTGAAGCCGCACCGCATTCGGATTATGACACAATTTTACTATTCAGCAAGCAGAAAAATGTGATCTGACGGTTCTGAGATAATATCCGAGAGATGAACCGCCTAGATATGGAAAGGACTCACTGCTTTCCGAAGGTGTTCAGTGACAACGGTCAAGAAGCCATCGACTCTCCGAACAACGTGGTCTACAGCGGCAGTGAGTTCGGCGAGATAACATCCTATTGGGTTTTTCATGCTTGAGTGACTCTCGACGAACTCTGTAGACGTATTATAACTGGAAAATTTGGATGTATTACTCTCGATGGAGCTGGTAACACGAGCGGACGCACTGGATTGCACTGCAAAGTCATCGTGTGAGTCAAACAACGGCGGATAAGACATACGAGTGTGAAGCTGGCTGATGAGATCTTCTATCTCCGCTTCCGACATGTAGTACGTTCTAGCCAATATACCTGAAACTTGTTTTCGTTGGACTTCAAAAAACACTATGCAATGATTTTTGGTTTGTTCACATTTGCACTGGCGCTTCGCGCTAGATTGTGCCGTGTCACAATTACTGCCGGTATCTGGGAAGAATTTGTATTAAAATTCATGGGTACCAGTTACCTATATATTAACATGATGTAACGTCTGTCTGTCTGTCCGTCCGTCTGTCACTCCGTAACGCTCAGTTTGCGATCGCCTATAGGATTTCCCTTTGACCGTTCGACCTCGGACCTTGACCTACCCCCACTAAATCGACCACGGCGAATCCATTCCAACTATTACCGTAATCCTCAAATTCTGTTCGAGACCGCTTTCCAGGTACCAAATGAGCAAAATCGCCCGAATATGGCCGATTTTGGTGTCAATCGACTTGGAATGAAGTGGCAAGAATTTTAAAAAATTTTAACGTGTTTTGACGTGTGTTGAAGTGCATTTTCGCGCCAAAAAGCCGTATTTCACCGAATATCAGCCAAATAACACCAATATGGCCGATTTCGGTGTCAATCGACTTGGAATGAAGTGGCAAGAATTTTAAAAATATTTTTAACGCATTTTGACATGTTTTGCATTGCACTTTCGCGCCAAAATGCCTTATTTCACTGAATATTCGCCGAATATCACCAATATGGCCAAATTTGATGTCAATCGACTCGAAATGATGCGGCAACAATTATGGAAGCAATTTTAACGTGTTTTGACAGGTTTTAATGTGTATTAGCGCGCCAAAAAGCCGTATTTCACCGAGTATCAGCC
>JACMIG010002410.1:0-11587 GCA_014805385.1 Levipalatum texanum | reverse complement strand
CGCAGCGCCGCGCCGGGGATGGTTCTGTTGGACTATGTCGGAAATTGATCTAGAATGTAGCCTATGTATCACAACCCCCCTATGGGAGCCTCGTTCGAGGCTGGGTGGACCTGATCCCATGGTCCTCCCTCTCCATGTGTGTTTTGTAGTACTCCTTCAGTCTTTTTAACTGCGTTGCCATCGTTTCTACACCCTCTTTGTCTCTTTGGGGGCTAGCGTGATTTTACGCTACTTCTCTTCAACTCGCCCGGGGCAACGTGCAACTCTATGAGGGGAGGGTCCATAATGTGCATAGCTGACGAGCGTGCGTTCCGCCGTACAGAAAGAGTGTTGTGTTTTATGCCTTGGTAAAGTCTTTGATGTGCCTCTTTCAGAGTAATTCGCTGATCTTCTCGTTACCTCTTCAATAGTCACAACCATTTTCGACGAGTACTTCCTTGTATGTATTGAGCAGCCCCCTTCCTCCATTGAACCTATTTCGACTACCTTTCAACACAACTCGCTCCATCATCTCCTGTACTTCCGGTCACACTGAAAGGAGCATCGTTTCTGCCTGTATTCGATATAGTTTTCGACGGTGGATCGAAAAGGACACCTCAATTTTTCTTCTATCAAACTTCATATGATTCCCTCCATCGCTGAGAGCAAGCTTGATGAGCTCAGTGATGTGCAAAAATCCTAATTGCAAGACCGTAGCGGAATGTGCAGGAGTTCAGTAGCAGACAATGCGCACAAGAAGAAGTCCTGTCACAAACGCTGCACAAGTAGGGGACTGTTCTCGATAGGGGCTCTTTTGAAAGGATCTCCCCCTCGAAGGAGTTTCCCTTTCATCTCATCCTCTTTCCTCATCACTTTGTCCTTTGATCACCTCACACGAATTTTATGGTGGGACTTTTTCATCCTCTCATCCTGCTAATTGAGAGAAAGCATGGTGGTGGCTTAAATACCTGCCTCTACGCCTGGTCCTTTCTTATTGCTCTTTTGGCAGGTCGAAACCGACCTGGATGATGTCATTTATTTCCCAGGACATTTAATTCCCGGCTGGGAGGAAATGAAATGAATGGCTGTCTGGAGAGACAAAACATGCACAGGAGCCCGGCATCCATTTGTTTCTCCTCCTTCACATTCATTGCCCGGTAGCTGAATCACCTTGAAATGAGAGGAAGAGAAGGGAGGGGGGAATTGGAAAGGGAGAGTCGAAATTGCGATCAGAACACAATTTGGACATTCCTCGCGCTGCCTACCTGCAAGGTGCCCACAAAAAGCTCCGAGTCGAAAAAGAAAGCGTGCTAATGTAGAGGCACTTGAACTACATCGAACTACCGTTAGGCGCTCTTACTGGGGAGCTACTTAGAGTTGAACGTCTTGGCTCGTTCTGTGCGGGTACCGTAGTCAAGAAAGAAATGCGGAAGTAGAGATGCGAGTTGATTTAACGGCGATCGGGGAGACAATGAGCGTGACCTTGTGATCGGTTACAGCTTTTGCACTATAATGCGAACCCCAAGAAGTGCACACCTTTCCCCGATCTTTCTGCGATTAGCGCCCGTTTTCGAGATGATCAACGGAGCTCTAATTGTGCACTGCTATGCTAAAGCTCAGAACACAATCTTCAGCTGATCTGCTGGCGAATATTTCAACTGCTTACGTTTCTGACCCACTTCACTGGATAGAGGCGATGTTGAGTTCTCAGACATCCAGAATAACGATACAGTCTATGGAGCCAATGGGCGATGGTTCTCGACGGAGAGGAATCAATGGCCGATCATCCCACACAACACCCGCTCCAGAACTGCGGAGAGAAAATGATAGAGATGCCGGGCTGGTCAAGATACAGTGCAGTTTTATGTTGACATGCATGCTGTACCGATCACATTCTATAAGATACGCAATATGTCGCATATTCTTGTTTACAACTTCGAAGATCGCATCTCATTCTCACGCGTGTTGATCAGTTTATTGTTCCATCGCTGGAAGCCAAATGTGTGCATTCATCCATGGTGCTGAATCCTGGTTGTGCTTCGATCAGCCGCTTCACAATGATAATGCTCTTATCCTCTCTCCCCTTTTCGGGGACAATGCTGGTAGCAAGTATTACCGCAGCCTTTCGTACCCTGGGCTCCACTTTCAAACTCCTTTCGACAGCGCGACGAGAGAGCGTGACGAAGAGAGAGACGCAGGCACTTTATCATTGCTCGGCCTCGTGCTAACGAGCTTTCGTCCTCTCCTCCTCTTCTCCTCCTCCCTCATTCCTTTCCCTCCACGTCAATCGGTCACACTTCCACCAAGACACAATCCTACCGTACCCCTCGCTCTTCTTCCAGTGATCACTTAGAGGTACAGTCTAGTTCCCGGACGTTCTATGTCGTGTTGCCATCACAATTCGCGATACCGGACACAGCGAGCGATTTCTGGTGTTCGGACAGTCGCATTCCATCTCCATTCGTGCACAGTTGTAGTCTGATGAACGGACCACAACACGCCCTGCGCACACCAGAGTTCGGGCTACATTCGTTGAGGTTCGAGAGAGAGATGGAGGCCATTTCGTGAGCTCTCCTATTTGTGGCATCCTGAGAAAGAGGGGGCTGACGATATGGAAAGCCTACCGTAAAAAGCACGTGCGAGAATCACAGACCTCCTTTTTATTATCTTCACGCTTGGGCGGAATCTGTTGTATTTTTGCCTTTCTCCCCTCAGCTGGAAACATTTTGAGGCGTCCAAGATGTATGATGAATCAGTAAAAGAAGATCGTGGATGAATATTCTGCCTGATATCTAGTGACTGGTCATAACTAAAGGGTAGAGAGTCCTTCAGAGAAGGAGTGGGGGTAAGATTAAGTATCAGCGCTGATTGCAACACAACTTTTGCATCTTGGCTTTTTCACCTCTGCAATCTAGTGTACGGGGCTATTTTTGCAACCCTGTTGCAACTTCTCGTACTTTTGTAACTTGTGGTTTTGTCAGTGAGAATTACGGTAGTCTACAATAATCTCCATCGCACTATCTTTGCTACATCATGTAGCCCTTCAGTGTTGCTCCTTCGCGATGTTCAATTTTGGAGACAACGAACGCCCTTTGAAATGCGGCCAATCTCCAATCAAGCCCAGTCCGGACGAGGGGGAGAAATAGAACGTTTTCTTCCATGTGGTCGTCGTTGTGTTTGTCTTTCCGGAAAGTGTCTTTGCACAAAGGTAGCATAATTCCAATCGACCATTTTCTTCTTTGCAAACACCCCCAGGGGTACGGTATCGTTTGGGAGTTTTCCCTCTCCCCCCTCCCCCACATAAGCCGACGTCAGTGCTAAGCCTTGTTGGACGTGATTGAGAGTTGCGATATGGCCGAATATTAGCATAATCAGCTCTTGTCCTGTGATATCAATTGTGTTTTAGTTCTACTCTCCCTCTCAAGCGCTAGTTGAGGTTTGATTACAACGCGACCTGCACAATTGGACGACGCGGCGTTGAAAACTGCGGTAGGCGGTCATACCTTAGATTATAAGTTTTGTTTGCTATGCAGTGACGAAAGTCTTCATTCCAGCGATCAGCCATCACGATTCACTTTCGACCCATCAGCCTCTTCCCGTCTCCTCTCCTTCTCTCCCTCCTCCCCTTCTCCCCTGGGGCGCCGCGATGGGCGGGTCTCCCGGGTTAGACAGTTCAGGGAGAGAGAGAAATTAGTCCAATCTCCCTATCCCCTATTCACCCGCCTCCCTTCCGCGTATTTTGTGTGATGTGTACTAATCGCAGAGTTCATGTACTTTCTTGCACGTCTTTTTGACTCTGCAGGGAGGTCCGAATATTCCGTGCATTTCGCCTTCTTTCTTTCTGCTCTCTCTTTTTATAGGCTACTAAAAGTGCAGGGGGTATATTGGGAGGGAAGCAGCACTATCCTCTTGCGTACTTTCGTCCAATTCCTCTCTCTCGACCGTGACCACTGAAACAAAACTCGCGAGTTGGTAATAATAAATAGACTCTTCTTTTTCCCGTGAGGTCACTGTTAATTTGATGTCGTAGTCCCTGCTGAGCATTGCTACACGGCCGACCATTCAACCATCGTCGGATGGTCAACTTGAGGAGGTTGACCGTAACCTCATTGTCAGGGATGTCGAAATGTTCGGTGAAGATTCTCCTCTTTCTCTTCGCCCTCCTCCTTCTATTCTCCCCTTCCTCTTCACCTTCCCCTCCTCCTCTTCACAGATTCTCTTCTCCCCCCTCCCCTCCTCCCGTCGATAGCTTTCACAGTCGAACTCGATGTTCGCCGAGTTTCCTCGCTCGGCTTCCACCATCGACTTCCTCCTTCTGTATTGTGTATTGACCTGATGGGATGATGTGACCTTGGCTTTGGCTCTTCTCCAATATTCCACCCAACGGGAGCTCTCATCACGGCTGAGCTGGTGGCTGATAGAGAGAGAGACAGTGGGTGATAGATGAGAGAGCAGATAGAGAAAAGGAGAGTAGAGAGAGGAAACTAAAACACTCTGGTTGTGTTCTGCCTTTTGTACTCTCCGTGATTTCCAACGTTCAACTGATCGAAACCTTTCCCGTGTGTTGCATTCGCTGACAGCCGATTTAGATATTCTTGCCCCGTCGATTTTCTCTCGCTGTTTGGACTTGTGCCATTTAGCGTCAGCTATAAATCTAGAAAGAATCCTCACTAGCGGGCGGAATTGCTGCCTGCGGAGCGATAAATTATTTAGCAAAATTGAGGTACATCATAAACAGAGAGAAAACAGAGAGATGCGGTGCAGAAACGCTAGCCTCCCTCCCCCAATTTCAACACGTAGTGTGACCGTCCGTCGAACTCGTTTGATGAGGAGTCTTTTCAACTCTTCACCGCCTCTTCCCCAACCTCCTCCCTCTCTTCCTCCTCCTTCTATTCCCTCCAATAAGAGCCAGCTTCTCTGATACTGTAACTGTGCCACTTCTCGAGTCATGGTCTTGAATTTCACTGAAATATACCACCATTCATTTGAGACATAGAGGCTGACAATGAGTAAGATATCCGTACCACTTTCCATACTCAGTTTTGGGGTCTTTTTCAACGCTGCACTACTCGCTCCGTTCACTTGCATCGGGTGGAACCGCCTAAAAGGCCTGGCCAATTCCCTGTGTCCTCCTGCAAAGAGACTGCCACCTGGCCGTCGACAGTCTCCCTTGTCAGCTGTTGCCGACTAATTGTAACTCATCCTCTCCTATCCCTCCTTCTCCCTCCTCCCTCTCCCCTCCTACCTTCCCCGTGTCTTATTACAATCCTTTCAACAGATGTCGCCCCGGCAGCTCGTCATCACTCTCGTGTCAGTTTACAACCGGCTACCGTAGTCTCGGAGAGAATGGGGCCTCAAGGATCACTACCCCCTCTCCTTAGATACTTCGCCGAGACCTGGCCAGGGGATAAACACAGTATCCCGGGGGTTCACTATTTCCTGCGTCGGTAGATCCAAGGGATGTAGGCCTATCGCCCTCTCGAAAACACGCTGTTTAGTCGTCGAAACCCCGCCCATTCTTGCGAATAGGACAGATCTACTGCAATACTGCGTCTAATTTAGCAGCGCGATTAGGGTGCATTCCTATGGATAATTCCTCCGACATTACTGCGTTTAGCGGGACGTTTATGGTGTCTGCTTTGATCATGGGGCATATTTATTCACGCTCACTTTGACACGTTGGAAGAGAAATGGCAACCCGTCCGCTCAACACCAATCGTGTGCGGGAATGATTACGCAAATCGGCACCAAACCCATCGTCCTTCTCCCCTCCTCCTCGTCTCCTCCCCCTCCCTTCCCCCTCCCTCTCCCACGACACGGGGCCAATTTTCCCGCTGGATGCGCACCAAAACAAATCGCTCGTCTCCCGCTGCAATATTAAAGTCCATTCACCCACGTCCGCCCTCTAATATTTCATTGCGGGGGGATGATTTTATCAAGTCAGAATCGGTAGGGGGGAATCGAAGGCGTGTTTTGCTCGAGCACAACCTCCTTGAGCGAACAGGCGACAGGACAAATTGGCTGTATTCTTCTCGAGCCTCTCTTCGATTCGCCTGATCTCTTGCTGAAACGGTCACGGTTCCGTAGACTTGAGGGTTCTGCTATTGAGTCAATCATTCGCCTCTTATTCTGCTCACCCGCTTATTCCATACCGAGCTTCGCGTCGATATTATCCAGCATTGCGTGATTTACGAATGAATTCTGTCCTTTGAAGAATGACTATGAGCTCCGAGGTTTTGCTCGCTCCTCCCGAAGTTGCAACCGAGGGCGGAAGCCATGTTACCTTTTTCAACATCTCCAAGCAGATACCCAAGGGTTCGTTTCGTTGTAATCTATTATGATAATTTTGATGGCTCATAGTAATGCTCGTGATAAATTTGAGCTCTCGTAGTAATTTTAATGATAATTTTGTTTACTCGTGATAATTTTGCCTCTTCCAGGCGTGAAGCGTCACTGCGGAATGTGCCGCCAGCACGGAGTCGTCGCCCAGACACGCAATCACGCGTGCGAATTCAAGAATTGCGAGTGTCCGAAGGTAGATCAACTGAGAATTAACACTCATTTTTATCAATATCTTCAGTGCGTCCTCGTCCGCCAGCGCCGTAGCATCATGTCAATGCAGATTCGCCTCCGCCGCGAGCAGGACAAGATGTTCGTGCGGACGGCGGAACCAGAGCAGGCCGAGGTGAGGATTCGGTGGAGATATGGTCATTTCCGAGAGCCATGCTCTCTTTTCGACAGTACTACTGTCATAGGGAATTAGACATCGTGGGAAAAAGGAGTTGGTTCTCGACAACATTAATTCTTTCAGATCGTGCCTCCCTCGAAGACGGCCGAGGCTCACACTGCCTGTTACTTCTGCCAGAAGTGCAAGAACCACGGACTACTCATGTGGAAAAAGGTGGGTGATATTTGTGAAAAAAATTTTTTCGAGAATATAAGGAACCGGAGATCGTTCTGGGAATAGTTGAAAATTAGAGGGGTTTGGTGTTCGTAGACCGTGCTTGCTCTTTTTGTGTAGAGGCTGAACGGGGAGTGGATTACGCGCTGTTTTCGACATTTATCCCCTTGATCTGTCTATCTGACGTGTGTTCTGTGCTTTGATCGGGCGCCAAAGCAGAACTGATTTAATCATCTCCAATTTCCCACCGACTCCCATCCGATTTAATCTCGGTTCTATTAGCGTTTCTGACTTCCTGTCTTCTCCTCTTCATCAGTGAGAGACAACGAAATGACGAGAGATAAGAGAAGGGAAGAGGAATCGTTCATTTCGACGACTTGCAACAGCCGCTCTTCTCCCTGTTCTAGAGTGGAACCGGAGGAAAGGCCGACTGATCGAATGAGAGAGAACTGGAGAGGCCATTTCAACGGTGTTGAAAGAGGGAATACTTAAATATAACGAGATATTGATTTAAATATTTATTTAAAATTAAATATCGATTAAATTGAAGGATCACAAGAAGGCGTGCGCCTACGCCGATTGTCGCTGTGGACAGTGTGAGTTGATCGACACGAGGAGGGCACTCGACTGCCACATGAAGGGGAAGAAGAGGGCACATTCTGCAATTAAAGGTATGTATTATCCTGCTAAATGAAGAAGGGTGAAAAATCGGCGAAAAATCAGCAGGCTTAAGTCGGTAGTTTGTTGAGAGAAGGTAGTAATATTATATTTGGGCGAAACTCCAGGACCTCGCTACTCCACATTACTCACCGGATGACTATAGTTTGTTCCGTAATGGGGTTCATCGATGATCAGTTCCCTATCAGAGCACATCTCACGAATTGTCGATTAATTTGCGGTTCTCTTTACGATGTCACGAGATTTCGCCTTCCTTCTCTGACCCCTTCAACTGATGACAAATAGGAAATGGAAGGCTCCTATTTAACAAGGAGATAGTTAAGAGAACTGCATAAGTGTACAAAAAGCCACAGAGCACTGCGTCGGCATAAAGAATGCGCATGAAAGCAGAGCAACCATTGCAGAAAAGGCATTATTCTTTCGAGGGGATAAATACAGTTTTGAAGTGAAATATACCCTCGGCGTTACTGTTTTTAGCGTTTATACATCAACTGCAATAGTATCGAGAAACGAAGATTCCTTGCAGAAGAGCCCTCCTCCGTGGCCGAAGCCGAAGTGGAGGTGATGCCGTCCTCCTCTGCTGCCTCTCCCCTCTCCACTACCTCCACGTCGTCCTCCATCGGTGGAGGCTCCACCTCCGCCTTCTCTCCCGCCGCTCCTTCCTCGCCCACCACGACGAACGTCGAGATGATGGTAGGCATTGTTGTGAACTTCTGGCATTTAGAAGACAATTGCTTTCGTGTCTTCACAGAATATCAACACGCATTTGGAGCGGAATTCTTGCAGAAAATTCCATCAAACATCTCCCTTCCAGGTGCCCTCGACCTTCGACTTCCTCTCCTCTCCTCCCTCCTCCTCCACCATGCCCTACATCCTCAACAGCTCCCTGCCCACCACCCTCATTGCTCCCACCCTTCCTCCTCCTCCCTCCTTCCCTTCCTTCTCTCCCTCCCTCGACGTCGCCGTGTTCGACCCCGCGACAGAGCTGCTCGTCCGGCAGTTGGCCCTGCAGTCTGCGCTGTCCAAGCTGACCTCCTTCACCCTCCCGACAGGCCCTCCCCTCTCCCTCGCCCCCCAGCAGACGACTACTACGCTTATCGTCCAGAACCCCGCCGCGGGCACTGCCACCATCTACAACATCCCCGCCTCCACTCAAACCATCACCCTTTCGACCGCACCCCCGCCTCAGATTGACCTTTCTTCGTTTGTTGGGGGAGTCCCCGGCCTCGAGCACCTTCTATTGATGGGGGCGCGATTTTGAATCTCATTTTATTCACCTTCCATCCTCTCACTACTGTGTTTAGTGTGTAGAATCAATTCAGAGTTCTATTAAAGATTTTGAGTCATAGTGAATCCCCGAAGACGTTCATAATTGTGATATATTCTCCTGATCATTCCTCATCGAGTCTACTGGTGTCGTTGTAGTAGTCGTTTGATTGCAGCCGTAGACACGCATGCCAAAAGCCCGCCCCTCGCCTCGAATCAATGTGCCGTGACTTTTGACCCTTTTCTCTCTTGTATTGTACCTTTCACCGGGTCTCCTTCTCTTCCTCCTCCTTCTTCCAAGGTATTAATAGGGCCTGTAATAACTTAGAGTATTTATTGTACGCTGTTTGATAAACATAGATTGGTCTGAAAGAATGGGAAACTACAGCTCTTGATGCAGAGACAAGAATTAGCGCAAGACAGTAAAAATGCGAAGTCCGGTGGGACAGACAATGGTAAGATGGGACACATTACAGTTCGGTTGGTCAGAATTACGGTATCCGTACCCCCAAAGGCAATGTTCGCGGGAGTGAAGTCGTCACCTTCGTCGAGATCCACTCGATGAATTTCGTGCGCTCGTTGATTATTGCAACTCCAACACATTTATTCTTCGAATAAACTATCCAAAACAATGACGAAGAACTCGCAAATGAAAAAAACTTGGCTCTTTCAGAAATGAACAAATTATCTAATCTAATGAGATCTGTTCGAGAATTTAAAAAATGACTATTTATGTGATCGATTCAAAAACGAAACAACGATGCGCGAAAGATGAAGATTCAAGCTTCCTCCCAGATCTTCTTGAGGACCTTCTTCAGCTTGGCTTGGCAGATTCGAACGACCTGCAGAGGAGATGGCGAATGGTTGAGAATTTATCCTTGTCAATACCTCGATAGACTTTCCTCCACTGATGACGGCAGAGGAAGGGAATGGGGAGAAGCAGCGGGAGTTGAGATTGTCCGTGCCCTGAGGAGGGAAGTGAGGGGAGAGGAGGAGGGTGAGGAGGAGGGGAGTGGACGGGAGGTACCTGGAGGCAGACGGAGATGCCGACCGGATCCTTGACCGTCGTCTCCAGCCACTGCACGAAGTCGATCTGAGGAGGAGGGGAAGGGGTGGAGGGGGGAGGAGGAAGAGGAACCTTGCCGAGGGCGAGAAGGAAGATGCCAGCCTTCCCCGTGGAGAACAGGGCAGCGATTGTGGTGGGAACGGAGGAGGGGGAGAGGGTCGAAGAGAGGGCTACAGTACCCTGTGGAAGGGGACGGGGGATCGGAGACTGACCGACGACTTCTCCGAATTCGTTGTAGAAATTCCAGAAGGCGTGGACTCCCCATTTTGCATTCTTGCCTTCCACTGCCGCATCCTCAGCGGGAAGGCGAGTCGAGTCGCCACGACGGGCAAGGGAGATGGCCTGGAGAGGGAGGGATCAGAGGGTACCAGATATCAGGACGGAGGCAGTGATGGGAGGAGGGGAGGAGGGTGAAGGGGGGAAGAGAGGAGGGAAGGAAGGGGATGGAAGAGGAAGGACGTGGTACTTACCAAGCGTCGCTTCTCCGGGGTGGGATCTCCCTCTTCGATTCCCCACACGAAAATCGATCCGCTCTTCGTCCCAATAAGCATTCCCTCCCTCGTGCGGAGACTTGCGGAAGTGTAGACTGAAGAGGGATTGCAGCAAGTTAAATGAACACTGGCGCGGGGCGAAAGCCAGCCCACGCTACTCTATTTAGCAAGAAGTGTGCGGGGTTTCGCCCCCATCGGTACTGTGTTTACCCCTAGGCCATACCGAATCGATTGTGGAATGCGGTGACCACGGAGCCGAAGAGAAGGAATCCGGAAATGTGGGCGAGAGGATGGCGGTAGATCGTGCCGCAATCCAAAGTAGGAACGGAACCCGGCGGCAGGGGACTGTCGGATGCTGCGTGTTCGAATCCAACGGCCACGAGTCCCTCCCGCACGAGTCGATTCATCTTCTGAATATGGCCAATGTGGAGAACGAGGCGGGAGCGCGCTGACGTCATCGTCCGGTAGATCAGAAGTGGCATCATCGAAAGGCTGCACCTTCTGCATCGCCGTCATCTCGGCCATTCTGAACAGAGTGAAGATTCGTTAAATGCAGTGGTGAAGTTAAAAGTGGGCGAGATTTATATCATCGGACTATAGAACGTACGCGTAGGAATTGGCCTTCCATGCAAAGATGGTCGTACGGACGATGCCGTGGAGGGAGGGGCGGGCAGCGATGTGGACGGACTTGATGTCTTCGAACTCTGGCAGAATCACACAGTAAGCAGATGGACGATCGAGAACTCGCGGATTGCTGCAACAGGATTAATCTTCGAAGGGTGGTGGATGAGAGGGGAAGGAGGGAGAGGAGGAGTGGGAGAAAGGGGGAAGGGGAGGAGATAGAGGAAGAAGTGGTTGGGAGGATGGGAGGATGAACAGAGGGAGGGAGAGGGGAAAGGAGGTAGGGGAAACGAGAAGAGGAGGAGGAGGAAGAGGAGGCACCTGAGCGCGGCAGCATCGAATGAGAGGCAATGCAGATTTCCACTGCTCGTCCCCGCCACGATGAGCACCCAGCGGAAGCTGAAAAGAGGAGGAAATGGGGAGAGGAAGCGAGAGGGGAGAAGAAAGAAGGGGGGGGGGGGGGGGCCAAACACGTATTGTGGCCACCCAGCCATTGCAGACCCCGGTTTGGGCCGTTGACCCAGGAAAAAAACGGTGGGAGAAAATGATTTTAGGGGGGGGGATGGGGGGGATAAATGTGTGGGG
>JACMIG010002409.1:2725-12742 GCA_014805385.1 Levipalatum texanum | reverse complement strand
GCGCGTCGCGGCCCACTCGCGGGCGAAAATAATGCCCCTTCACTTTAACCCAAACCGCAGCGCGAAGACGCAATGGATTGACACCAAAATTGAATACGAATTAGATCTAGGTTTTTAACACGCGAAAAACATGTGGCAAGCAGGTTTTATTGTCTGTGGAATTAGCCCCACCTCGATTTGTACCGAAAAGTCGGGGTGGTCGATGATGCTCACCATCATAAAAGCGTTCTAAAAAGATGTTTAGCGTCATTTTTGCTTGCGTGCCACATGCTAGATCGATGTAAAATTGAATTTGCTACAAAATGAGCCCTTGATCGCCATATTTGGTTCAGTATTCGCGTTGCGGTTTGGACCGGACCACTTTTTCGCGATTTCATGTCCTGGCCAAAGTGGGCGGAGCTTGCGGCCCCTAAATATAAGAGGAGGGGAAAAGGGGATATTCTTTCCCTCCCCGGTGGATTCCGCCGTCAATCATCTCCATTCAGGCGTTGAATGGAGGCCCTCACAGGTGTGTGCACTGATAGCAGAGGAAGGAGGAGAGAGGAAAGGCTACGAATGCATCCCCCTTCCCTCCCCTCCCCCCCTTCCCCCCAACTGGTCTCCCCCCAGGAGCGAGAGGTCACTTGGATAATAATGAAGTTCTGCTTGCGGAGTGAGCACGGCAAGTGTAGGGAGGAGAGAAGGGAATCTGGACAGGAGGAGACCTGCCTCCTTGGCGGATTTACCCCCTGTTCTTGTCCCGGGAGACGATCACAAAAAGCGTTCGAGGGGAGTGATGGAGCGAGGAGGATGGGAATGGAGGAGAGGGAGGGGAGGAGAGGCATCCTTCACTCTCTGCCCCTCCACAGGTCTTGCTATCTCTGCGACAATAGCGCTCAGTGATGAGATCTAGATACTCTTTATGAAAGAACAGCACGAGGCTCTGGACAGGACAAACTCCTCTCCTCCCTCCCTCTCCCCCCTTCCAACTCTTCGTCCTCCGGAAGCCCCCTCGGACCGGAAGCCATGGAGGTGTGGACGGGGGACAGAAGAATGAGGTCTCCCATGGACAAGTAGGGAATGAAAAAATGAGCCCCCCCCCCCCCACCGCAACATTGGATCCCATTCCTCTGGCCCCGAGGGCAAAATATTCGGGGCTCGAGCGGTAGATTTTAATTAACTGGGTGGGCTCCCAACGACAAAATAGAGAGCGATGGAGTACAGAAAGAGAGCCCCGAGGGCACGGGAATATGAGGGAGAGTGCAACAAGAAAGAGAAGAGAGGGAGACGATATCTTGGAGGGGAGAGGGACCTCCCCTTGTCCCTCCCAAAAAGACTTCTTGCCGATGTCATCGGACGACCCGTGGCAGACGACTAATTTGGCATGGATGAAGGATCGTTTGTGTGGCCGCCGGGGAGGCCATCCCACAGGAGGGAGGGGAAGATAGTGGAAGGAGAGAAGGAGATCTCGAGGTCCTGTCTTCATAAAGAATGCTAAGGGGACCAATTTGCAGATCTGAACGCAACTATTTCAAGAGTTAACAGTCGAGATCCGAATGTTGCCAATTATGGATTAAAAAACAAAGCAATGATAGAGGAACCCTTACGATGCAAATTATTCTGTCTTACGTTGCGGTTACAATTTTCTGAAAGTAAAAATATATCGAAAAACTAACAAATATATGTCGTAGTAGTTGTAGTAGCAGGAGAGTCTACACGACGGTCTCCGTCGGCCGCTTCACGGGACTATCGAGGCTGCAAATAATAGCCATACTTGTAGCTCGTGGAGGAGGTATGCAGTACCCTCATAAAGATGGAGGCCTAAAGACTGGCTGAATGTGGTCGTTGAGGGGGGTCTCTCATTGCACTCTACTCTCCCCCTGTCACATACAGGAAGCAGCTACCTACCCCCACGTTCCTCTAACCTCCCGTTGACGGGGGAGACGGAGAAGGGGGAGAGGGGAGGGGAGGGCAGGTCGAGAGGAGGCAAGCACGTCCTCATCTCCACCACTGTGTCCACGCCGTCCAGGCCCCTGAAGACATCCTTCATCTTCTATTCTAGAGCCATCGAGTCTACCTCCATGTTCTTCGTTTGATTTCCCAGTCCCCGTCGATTTTCGCGCTTCCATCTCGTGGTTTCACCTGAAGAACTCGTCTGTTGTCGAGAACCCAATCATCTTTTTCGATGTAGAAGCACGCGCGAAACGGGAAGTTATAATTGCTTGGAAGCTATTTCAGAATCTATAAAATTACTGCAAATTAAACTTACAATAATCTGCGGCAGCGGGTGCTGATCTTGTCCCTCCTCCCTCCGAGACCTCTCTGGCAGGGGGACGGACGTGCACTGGACGACGACGAGCTTCGGCGTCTCCTCCACCGACATCGACTTTATTGGGCACAGAGGATATTCTCTGGAATATTCACCACTCAAGAGAATCAAGTTAGGCCGACTTGAAAATGTTCCGCGGCCTTCGCTCTTCTTGTCCATTCCTCGAAGTGCGTGGAGTAGGGGCGACTTCAGTGTGAGTGGGAGGAAGGAGGATCTGGACCTCGTCCTCGTCCTCCTCCTCTTCATCCACCACAGTGTGTGGAGGCTGCAGCTGAGCGGGTGGAGGGGGAGGGTCCAGCTACAAGATCTGCCATCTTCCTCTATGCCTATAAACTGACCCTGAATCGGCTCTGCCTCGACGCGGCCCTCTGCAGGGCGGGAGAATGGTTGCGGGAGGGCAACTGCAGTGGCATTGTGTTCACACAAAACACACTAATTACAGACTACACGAACAGATGTTGTTTATATTGTCGAGAACCGATAGCGCTTGAATTCCCACGTTGTTTAGTGCTACGTGAAAGATCTAGCATGTATGGAAGGAAAACAAATTGCCACGGGGTGAAGGAGACCGTGAGAATTTGAAGCACGTTGGTTCTCGATAATGACCAAGGTGACTCATTTGAACTCTGACTGTAAATCGGAGGTTCACAGTCTGTCGTTTGTTTTTTCCGATAATATGCCAACACTGACGAACATGTTTTGCCCGTCATTCTTATGGCTATGTGCGCGTCATGTTCCGTATGTGAGACATGGAATGGAGTGGCCCATCTTCTCCCCCGCGAACTCGCCTTGGGTAACAGGCAGAACACACGCTAGACACAGGGAAGATCGGAGAACAATTAGCAAAAATTGACGCTCTATGATTCTCAGGAGTACCTGGCTGCGCATCTTTCGTATACTTTCCATGGAGTCGCATCGGGAGAGGAGTCTCTTGACCTCGTCGGGGCAGATCTCAGCATCGCCCTTATCCTCCTGCAAGGAGGGAGACTCTATTCCCGTCCCCTTCCCAACATAGTCCTTCCTCGAGCCGTTCCCGGCTGAAAGGTGACACCTCCTCGTATTGGCAGTTTGCACAATAACCCTTCTCACGTCGCCCCCTCACCTGCGAGCTGCCGTGGACGGGAGATCGACAGCAGAAGAGAGTACAGGAGAGGAGGGAACACACGAAGGCGAACACCCCCACCCCCAACGACAGGCCGACCACCCACGCGTCCATCTGAGAGGAGCATTCACTGAGAGAGGAAACACGCAGGGAAAACAACGAGACAGCATGGATGGATAATGAAGACAGAGATCGGAGAGGAGAGGATACGATTCTCCATCGACAGGGACAGTAGAAGACGCTATGACGAGAGAATACGACTCTAATGGAAGGGAGGAAGGAATGACGGAGGCAGATCAAGAAGCCTCTCTGATAGAGGAAGATGAGTGAAACTGAAGAAGGGGCCAAGAGTGAGAGGCCAGAGAAGAGTCCCCCATGGGCACACGGAAACGAAAGGGGCAGAAGGAGAAATGGACTGTGATCTCAGAATAGGGAAAAGATGACATTCAATAGTCAGTGTCCATTTATGACCACTCGGAGATCCTCATGAATACTATTCCCTTCCCTTCCTTGTCAGCTCCAGAGCCTGGACTCCCTCTTCCCTGTTTTTCATGCCCCCGGACACCCGAGAAAAGGTCCCGGAAATAAGAGAGGCCCTAATGACATGGAGATTTTCAAAGGGCGAACTTGGAAGATGTCACAGGGAGGAAGAAGAACTTCCCTCGAGTAGAAGACATCTGGAGGGGGAAGTTCTGTCTTCGTTAATTCAGAGAGAATGCAAAGAGAAAGAATCTGCCCACGTGAGCATCGAAAGAGTTGAGATTGCGTGAAAATGAGACTTTGTGGGCGTCGAAAGGCACGTGGGCAGAGGCCACTCTCATTAAAACCGTGGAAATCCCGCGTGACCCTCTGAATACACCACGGAAAAGGACGAAAAGACTGAAGAGGTCCTCTTCTGAGTTCGAAGTGGAGAGAGAGGAGGAAGGGTAAGGGAATACCCTCTGCCACTCGGACACCTTCTCCCCGTTCTCAAGGGAAGTTCTGAAGGGGAAGGAGATAAAAATGGACTGGCAATGAGGACAGGGAGAGAGAAGTGGAAGGGGCAGTGGAAATGGAAAGGGGAAGGACGAGGGGACGAGGGCTCTTAGCCCGATTGCCGATGTGGAGAAAGAGAAGGACGACACTGCAGACAGGGGGCAACGGATCGGGGACTGTTGTAGAATGGGGACTAATTATAGTGTGACCATGCAGGGAGTGACGGGAGGAGGCCACTGGACTCTCCCTCCTCCTGTTCCTGCTCGTCGGATACAGAGGTATAATGGGCGTGTGTGTCGCATCGCATAAGCCACGGTGAGTGTCCCCATGGAGGGAGGAGTTCCATCCCCTGCAGAGAGAGAGATGGAACTGGTGGATAAGAGGAAGGGAAGGGAACACAAAGGCCAAATGTGGCGCCAGTCCCACTTCGGTAGGGAGAGTTTGAAACGGAGAGGCGATCAATGTGGAGGGCCGCATCTGTTCACGGATCGTCGCACGACACTAATCGCTTTACGCCCACCAACCGGATCATTTGGAGGGGGATTTCGATTATTTATTGCAGTTATTCAGGGGAATTCAAAGTATGCAACGTTGGGCGGGATCACGGCCTCGATGGTAGACGGGAGGGCAGGGACTCCTTCTCCTCCTCCTCCTCCTCGCCGTAGAGCCTTGCCCCTTGGATGGGTGAGGAAGGAGAGAGGCGGGTGTGCCGCGAGAGGGGGAAGATGGGTCCGAGGTCCTTGGGGGGCGGTGGGAGGTGGAGGAGGTCGATGATCTTTCGAAGCTCCGCCTCGGGAGAGAACGACGCGCCGGGCTGGATACTTATTTTTACTTTAAATTATATTTAAATAAACCTTCAACGTGTGCCCGTCGCCGCTCGGATTCGAGTATGTATTGCCGAAGGGATTTCCCCCTGAAGGCCCTCCCAGTAGTTTCCCTCCCCCTCTCCTCACCTTCCCCTATAACGGCCCCGTACTCGGATGGGCCTCCTGGTGCACGGGGACCTGGGAGGGACTGGAGGTTCTCCCTCAGGGAGGGGCACTCACTGTGCTTCGAGAACGGCGAGCCGACGATGTTAAAGTCCCCGCAATCGCCGCAGCCTTGGACGACATCTGAGCAGGGGAACCCTGGAGGGGGCCCTTCTGTGGCAGGGGGAAGGGAGGGAGTACAGGGGCCGCCGGAGTGGTACTTGGGGAGGTGGACGGTGAAGTAGTGCTTGCGAGTCATGAACACTGAAGGAGGTTGAGGATGCCAAATGAGGAGGGCTTACGAGCTGTGAGGGAAGGGCGACAGAGGAGGAGGAGGCAGAGGAACGATCGGAGGATCATGGGAAGAAGTGAAGGAGGACGGCAGATACTGGACACTACTCAGAGTTATGAGATGGGGGAGCAAGGGAGACACTCACTTGTATCTCAATCAGCCATTACGACACCTTGTCTCCCGGTCAAAATGAATACAGTTGGATCGGGATCAGGCATCGAGCTGCGATTGCATCGTGGATCGCTATAGAATTCTTTCTAATCTGACAGAAATGGGATCGCGACGATACAAACTGCGGAAGTTTACAATAAATTATGACAAATTTTATGCAACACCAACGAGATCAGGAAACATGGATCTGGTGATCTGGACATGGTGGACTTTCTTTCCGTGCTCTCTGATCGCAGCAAAGATCTTGAAATCGCAGGAGCACCGTGGACATTTCCATGGGCGAGCATTGGAGTGTTTCACCATGTGATTCTGAGCACTGTGTTATCCCCCTGAGGACGTCAGACGGCAAACCTTTAGTTCTCTCTCGTTTTTGCATCTGGCAGGACATTCCGGACAGCAAACTGGGCGTAGTTCTGGGACAATTCATTATCATTTCCATCTTGAATGATGAACTAACTCAGATGAACTCTCCGCCGATGCTCATTGGCTGCGCTACTCTGAGTATAAGTCTTGCCACAGTCATCACAGGGAAATGGCCGTTCTCCTGTATGCACAACCATGTGACCCTGAATTGAGTACTTTCATTTCAATGCAATTTTACGAACCCTCAGTTGATTGGGATTGCGGAAACGCATTTCGCACTCATCACAGCCGTATTTCTCGGTTCCTGCATACCGTGTAAAGTTTTCAGTAATTAAATTATAACCTTTGTGCGTCTTCGCATGTTTTGCTCGTGTTTCTGAGGATGAAAACGTTTTCCGGCAAATGCCACACGGAAAAGTGTCTGAACATATAATAGTAATTAGTGAGGAAGAGGGCGACACTAGAGTGAAAGCTGTTGTTGTGTCTGTAGAGACTGCTCCCTTGAGAGAATGAAATGTCACAAATGTCACATTTGAAGGTCTTAACGCCTAAGTGAATCTTGTGGTGCTCCTACAAGCGCAAGATTGAACTGAAACATAGATACAACTATATTCCATACCGTAAGAGTATCCCGTCTCGTGAAGGTCTGACTGCATTCTTTGCATTTGAAAGGCCGTTCTCCAGTGTGGCGAAGGAAGTGTTCCTGAACCATGTGCATTCATTCAAACATATTTTGGTTGTGTGAATACTTTGAGCACGGAATTGTTCTCAAAGGTCTGAAAGCATTCTTTACATGTCGGTAGCGTCCTTTTCGCCTGAAAGACAAAATAAAGGTACGTTTGAAATATTAAAATAAAGATACATGTTCAGTGAAGATGCCACGCTTCATGGAGATCGTTGAAAAAACATACAGATTTGGGAGTGTAGATAGCATGAGCTATTCCTCGCCCGTTCGCCCAGTGGCGTTGCCCTCGTTGAACTATTAACAGAGGAAAGAGTCTCGGAAGACGGGGCAAAGTCGTGCCCGTCTATTTTTTATGGTTTACTTCAACAGCGGAAAGCAATAGAATTTATCAACGATGAAATTTTATAACGTGGGATCCCCGGGGATCTCCTAGGTATCCCCAAACTTCCTCATTCTCCTACGGAACACCAGTCATATCGGAAAACATCGATCGATAAATGATGGTATTGTGAGATTTCTTCCCGTGCCTGGAGATGGCAGGAAAGGCCTTGAAGGCCCGCGGGCACAGTGGACACTTCCATGGCCGAGCATTCGAGTGAACCACCATGTGGATCTGAACAACGACCAGAAGACTCCTCCCCCGGATGTTCATAACTAACCTTTAGAGCGGCATCGTTTTTGCATGTTTTGGGGCATTCCGGACAGCGAACAGGGAGTAGTTCTGGAACAATTGATTGTCAGTGTTGAGAATATTGTACTAACTGAGATGAACTCTCCGCCGATGCTCGTTGACTGCGCTGACCTGAGTGAATGTCTTGCCACAGTCCTCACAAGGAAATGGTCGTTCTCCTGTATGCACTACCATGTGATCCTGAAATGAGCAGTACATTTAATCGTAATTTGACAAACCCTCAATTGACTGGGATTGCGACAACGCAATCCACTCTTCGCAGCCGTACTTTCGAGTTCCTAAAGTGCAATCTAATCCGAATTTTTCTCATTTAAACCTTCGTGAGTCTTCACATGTAGCGTTAGTATTTCTATGGTTGCAAAATTTTTCCGGCATATACCGCATGGGAAAACATCTGAAAGTTCAGAGTCTCTTAATGGTGTGAAGGATCCAACCCGAGTGGAGGCTGCTGTTATACCTATAAAGGCTACTGAACTGTGAAAAGGACATGTCACAGATTTCGCATTTGAAGGCCTTGATTCCTGCGTGAATGTTGCGGTGCTCCTTCAACGATATCATCAGTTGGAGGTATAGATCGCTATTCCGATACCATAAAAGTGTTCCGCCTCGAGAAGGTCTTCCCGCACTCGTCGCACTTGAACGGTCGCTCTCCTGTGTGACTACGGAAGTGTTGCTGGAAGGCAAACAAGCTATTATCCCAAAATTCCCTCGTACCTTGAGCATAGTATTGTTGAAAAAAGTCTTGAAGCATGTCGGTATTTTACGGTTCTGAAATTCGAAATTATCACAAAGAACTGTTCATAAGTATACATTTCCGGATGCATTGATTGCCATAGCCTCAACTCCATCTACATGTGTATTCATGTGACCCTGTAAATGGAAATTTCATTCTCCTAAATCAACGGATTCACCCTCATCGTGTGTTTAGACGTGAAACATTTACTGCATTTAGGACATTTGAGTTGATGCCCGAGATGAACAAGTTCCATGTGTGTCTACAAAGTCAAGTGTGTCAAGGGATGATCCTATAACACGGGGCTGCTCATAACAAAGTTGGCCGCATTATTGTTGAGAACCTCAAGCGTTCTAATTCCCACGCCCGGATCAGACCAATGACGGACTGCGCTCGCTTTTGATCTACCTCTTCGATCCCCTTTTCGTTGATTGAATCACACGGATCATGAACCAGACTTCGACGAGGTAGATCAAATGCGCGCGCAGTCCTTCATTGGTTTTTCTCCGAGCGTGTGAAATATAACGCTTTGGGTTCTCTACAATATGCGTGTTGACAACAAGAAATCATCGCCAAGTAAAACTGAACCCGTAAGGCTGAACGGCAGCTAAATTTTTTTGAGCATTCATCACAAGTCAGTGTTCGTTTGGCCTGTAAGGTAAACGAAGCATATTTAAATAGTGAAAAGTAAACTTACGTCTTCGGAAAGCGTGACCCGTGTCATGGAGATCGAAAAAGGAGTGATGCGGAGAGACAAAATAGTTTTTTCCGTCGTATTCGCACAGTGGTTCGATGGAACAAAGGAGAACAAAGAGATGTGAGGGAAGGTGCGAACTTGTCCCGTTCTTGATTGTCCCCTTCTTGATGTCGCTTATTGTTTCAATTATGATGACAAGTCTTGATCAGCAGAAATTCAATATTTATATCGGAGTCATCAGGAACATGCCGTTTACAGGGGTCACGATGACCTGTTTTTGGCTGCTTCCAAGAGATCTGATAAACGGATACTTGAATTGAGTAATAGCGTCTACACCACAATACTCATTGCCAGTATCCTAATCAGACAGCATTATTTGGTATTTAGCAGAATGCAAGAGTAAGAGTATGCCATTTATGGTATAACGAGTTCCTTTCACAGAGCAGAACTAAAATCTCTGCTGGAGTCTCGGTGCAGGCGAACTCACTCCGGCTATTACTCAGCGTCCGTCCGTAATAAGGACTCCAAGATCAGATGAACTTTTCGCTCTTGTCAGAGTTGCTCAGGTGCTTAGGACAAGGCTGGATTCCAGTCTGGGAAAGCCTGAGCATGACAATGTCCTTCCGTCACGGGGTCGATGTGTTTATGTCACGTTCCCCTCATGATAGCCGTGTCCCGTTGCCAGGGGAACGCGTCTCCCTCCTCCCTCCCATGGCCATTTACCCCTTCCCTCTCCTTTCTCTGTCCCTCGATTAATTCAGCGATTCGCAACATGGAGGACGTTCGCCGACTGAAGGATGGCACTATCATGCGGTGAGTTTCTGACGCCCTCGTAACTACTCCAAGACAGATTCCACCGTGGATTCCTGAGCAACAAATGGAAGCCTTCCCACGCAGTCCTCCTCTCTTCCTCCCTCCTCCAGTTATTCGATGACAAGGTGAGTTATTGGGGGGGGGGGGCGGGGGGGGGGGGGGGGGGGGGGGGGGGGGGGGGGGGGGGGGGGGGGGGGGGGGGGGGGGGGGCGGGGGGGG
>JACMIG010002408.1:0-12474 GCA_014805385.1 Levipalatum texanum | reverse complement strand
AGTGCTTGAATGTGACGACGGCTTCAGAAATAGGCAATAGAAACAGCAGGGGTAGCGAGAGAAGCAACATCTTCATGTCTAGAATGAGAAGAGGCGCTGTCTGCGTTATATTGACTGGCTGTGGAAGGAAAGAAGGTGCAGGCGAAGTCGTTCTATGCTCGTGCTTACGTTCTGAGCGGCTTTCCATCCTCGCCAGCAAAGAAGACTTGCTCCTCGAATTTGGTGGCATTCTGGGCACGCACCGAAGCGTAGACGTAGCAACCATTCGTACATGGAAGGGGCACCTGCAAAGTAGGTTATTGCCCAAAATTTAGGTGAGATAAACGAAGGAGCAATGCCTGGAACAACAGAGCGGACTATCACGGTGGTCCGTTTTCAGCCCAATTTCCACCGTTTCATTGTGACATTCATCTTGATCGTAGGTTGAATTTTCCCTCTCTCTGCCGAAAAGAGCATTAACCTTTGTCTGCCCCTTGAGGTCGAATTGATCGAAGAGCTGCGAGTGCTTGAATGTGACGACGGCTTCAGAAATAGGCAATAGAAACAGCAGGGGTAGCGAGAGAAGCAACATCTTCATGTCTAGAATGAGAAGAGGCGCTGTCTGCGTTATATTGACTGGCTGTGGAAGGAAAGAAGGTGCAGGCGAAGTCGTTCTATGCTCGAAGAGAATGTGATAAGCGTTGTGTAGCCGAGAGTGAGATCACGCCTTCTTACAGAACGTCTCTCTTTTCAACCCTTTCACCCCCTCATAGAACTCTGTTACTAACAATTAACAACCATCAACAATTTTCAGCTCTATGCATTCGCGAGCGAATTCAAGGCAAATGAAATTGCATGCTTTTGAAAGTGATATTCTGCGACTTTGACAAATTCTGATGCAGGAGACTGTTGTTGGAAAGAAAAGTTTGCATACTTACAGGCGACCGCGCTAAAATATTGAACCTCTATTCCTTCACACCGCAGGCAATCTCATTGAAGCTTGTTATGATTGGTTCAACCAATAACTACTGATCGTACCCAAAACAAGCTCGAATGATTCTTATTCAAATACTTCGCTTGCTGTTCGCACAGTCTGCTTCATGGAAGATTGCATTGCTATAAGACTTCCGATGTTCAGAACTGTTTGCACACCCACAGCGCCACGCCCTGATACCATTGCGCTTCAGCTGCTATTTTATTGCCTTTCGACTATGCATCATCGATGTTTGCACTGCGTTGAAAATGTGAATTTGCGTAGCTATCAACTCTCTAAATCCAGAAAAGAATTGCGAGATGTGGGCTTGAGGGAAATGATGATAAGTTTCGCCGGAATTCCGAGTGAACCCGACGACTTGGATAGGCAACAGTGTGATCTCCGCTCCGCTATCGTGTGATAACGTGTGGTGATATTCTCATCGTTTTCGAATCACTCATAGATCAGTGTTTGCGGGGGTCATGAAGAGCCTGCTTTGTCTTGTCTTCTTCGTAATTCCTATTGGAGCATTAATCACCTTCCCGCACTCGGTGCTCATCGACGAAGTGGACCTGAAGAACAATGGCACGGTAAGTAGTCTTTTCAATGAGCACCAGATCTGCGACGACTATCTCATGAGATGGTCTAACCTTCACGATGATGGTCTCATGTTCGTTTTCAGTTTCCCATCACGGCGTGCGCTAATGGCTGCTACATCTACGCGGCACTGGGTGAACAGCAAACTGATTTTGAACACCAAGTCGTCATCGCTGGGAAAGATGGCCAGCCGCTCACGACGTGCGTTACTTTCATCGTTATTGGAACATTCGGGAAAAGCGAACAATATCTCGCCTGTAACTTATTTGGTCTAGCATAATATTGAATTGGACACATGACGAATCTAGAAGCCAAAAAAACCTAAATTGCGCTTTAATCATGCTAAAACGATAGTCGAACCTAAATTACCCAGTTGACCTGGTGTTGAAGCATAGGTCAACAGGGTGTAATCAGAAAGAAGTAGCGAAGGTCATCATTGTCCCTCTTCAGGCTCTCAGCCCTAGCTCGTTCGTACGACGTGTACGGCATGGTGCGGCAGCGATTTACGCTTCATGTAAGAACCATTGCAATATTCCAAGGTTCGCTTCAATATTTCAGAAGCAACCGGGCGGCTACTTCGTCGTGCGCAGGGAAGGAAATCACTTCGATACAGCGCCGGTTGCGATCTATGCCGTGGATAAGACTTGGATAAACGATAATGGTATCAAATTCCCCCCTCCCCCTATTCCGCAGCTCTCGTACGCCCACAACATTATATCTGACATCCGATATATGGCGGAAAACGATGGCAGAAATAATAATCAGAGAGCTGCTTCACAGGACTGGACTTGCCGGATATCTATGACCCGCTGAAGCTGCGACAGCTCACAGAGCAATCGAAGCAGAACATCGTTTTCCTCAGCGCTGAGCCCTACACCATCACGAAGCTCGTATCGCAGACGGTGAGAAGACCCGTTTGGACGATGTAGAAAAGTGATGCAGGCTGGAAGCGTCCGTGTCTTCACGGCGGGTCCGGAATTCTTGTTAGGTGACGATGCCGACGCGTGCTTTCCGATCTTCGACAAAAAGTCATTCTTCAGTTAGCGTGGAATAGAAACCCTGTTCAGTCTGGCCGCCCTCGAAGATGACGACATCACCATCCCTATTCGTAGTCCGATCGTAACCATTTTCTATGGTCACGGACCGGCATTGACAGTTGTCATTAAGGCCGGAGCTGGTTTGTGTACGAATATTTGTAAAGTTGAACATAGTGTAAACAATGCAAACACCTTCTGCCAATGGGCGTTTTACTGAATGTTGTTATGAGATCGTTTTCAGAAGACAACATCGTCCTAGTCGATGGGCGCATGGTAGCGGTGACTTCTCCTGGATGCACTGGCTGCAGGGGAAACATCACTGGTACATTCTTTCTAAGCCGTGGCGCAGTCAGTAGTGTGCTGGTCTGGCAACGCTTTGGTGGCCGTCTCGATTCCCAGATGCGGTTTCAGGCTACTTCCGTTGGACGAGCTATCCTACTACTTTCAACAAATACTACCGAATGGCCAATCAACTGTATCTCCATAAAATGGGCTAATAGAACTGACGTTTCTTGCAGAGTGGCCAATCTCTCCGTTGCATGGGACTATCGGTCGGGCGATCCGGTTCGTCTCTCTGTTGGGAGCTCGGTTTACAGGTGAAATACACCGTTTTAATATCTCCAATATCTGTAAAATGATTCAGGAGAAGCAAAATAGTTTATGTTCAGCTTCGTCGGCGTGGGTGCGAACAGTATGACCTTCAATGCTCGCTCGGTCGGCATATCATGGGAGCAGAAGCACGGACTCGGCGACTCCTGGGCTTTCCGTATCGTTGCTCAGCAGAACGGTAATCAAATCCTCTCGAATGATCAAAGTGTAAAATTCGCGCGATTTTAACGAGGCTAAATTTTCAGCAATCGCCACGACGACCACGCGCCCCTACCACCAGCCTACCCATCGACCAATCACTATCGGAGTGTAGATCAGGAGGCTTTAATTATGTTGGCTTCTACCGAAATAAACTTCATATTCATGCAAACACGAGCATTGTCAGCATGAGTACACTGATCATCATGGAAAAAGCGGAGGCTCCTTTCGTGCTGGACTCCGTGTAGAGAGAAGGAGAAGGTGCATCGGAAGCCGATTGCGTCGGTGGAGATGTGGGTGTCCATGTGGTCCCGGGCTCAGCTGAAAAACACAAAATTCAAGAAGAATTGATAGAATCATGAGCAACTTACGCAATTGCGCAGAGTGCAGGCGCATCCCGAAGGTGTCGCCGTCGAAGCCGTTGAATTCGACCTTGAACCAATGTCCTTGGAGCGAGATTTCGGATATTGGAATTCCTTGCATCCAGGTGTGGAATCTGAACATATTTTATATTTATAGATGATTTTGGTCCTCACGTGTAGTTTCCCTTTTCGGTCAATGTAAACACTTCATTCCTCGTGTTGCACGTCGATATTTGGGTCACGTTGAAGTATCTGGGAATTCCATAAATTAAGAGACTACAAACCTAAATGCCCCAGCTCTCCGAGGGGGCAATGAAGAGAAAGCTCACTCGTCCGTCATCATTCGGTAGGTCTCATTGATATGATATCCTCGATTTCTCCAGTGGAACATTTCTTGCGAAGCACATCCAGTGAAGCCCATGGACGTCAAAGCAGTGTTTAATCCATCGGTGAAGATGTGCCGGCCATCTTAAAGGTTGCCGTTTACGTAATCCAAGTTCAAGCTCTAGGACCTAGTATTCCCTCCATAAGAGTCCACTCAAAAGTATGCACTTCTGGCGACGCCATGGTGAGTATTGGACTGCGGACCGGGAGAAGGAAATTGTGCCCATGGTTATCCGAACTGTAAGATTTATCTATTGCAATAATATTTTCCCAAGGACGTTTTAGAAATCTTTGAAACCGAAACTTACAAAAGGTAGTAGAGTGGGAAACACAGCTTCTCGTCATCGTTCAGAATAATGTCCGGTCCCGTGAAGTACATGCGAACCTGTCCGGGCCTATCGATGTTGACATGCGACATGGTGAAAGGATCGGAGGAGAGGAGGGTTATTCTGGACGCAGTGTGGGATCCCTGAAATTGCTTGCACTATCGACGTCACACGTGGAATTCGTAGAAAACCTCGCAGTGTACTGCAGTTTGCCCACAGAGTATACATAGAGACCGCAACATGATTCACAAAATTCCACCTAATAGCCCGAGCTTCGGCTCATCGTTTAGCCCTGGGCTTGGCATTGATCATGTTTTTTTCCGTTTCTCGATATCTCATTGCATTGCTGAGATATGACTCGAAAACTAGCGCGCCTCGCGTGAGGGGAGAGGTGCCAAAAGGTGGGCAGCGACGCGGCCATTGGGTGCGTTGCGGCTCACTCGCGGGCGAAAAGAGTGCGCTCCACTAAAACAGAAAGCGCAAGAAAAATACAGCGTTTTGAGAGCTGATTTTTTGACAGAAGATGTATTGATCGTCCACGAATGTCATAGTAATGGGCCGAATTCAAACGGTTAACCTCAGAATTAGCCGCACCTCGATTTGTACCACAACTATTTATCGTGTCATTTTGCAGCCTATTTTTGGCGGTGATAAACACAATTTGGCGAGTTCGGCCCATTACTAGCTTGTGTAGAATTGAATAAGCTCCAAAATGAGCACTTGATCGCCACATTTGGTGCAGTATTCGCCTTGCGCTTTCAATCGGCCGCTTTATGGGGATTTCATGTCCCCACCCAAAGGGGGCGGAGCTTGCGGCCCCTAAGTATACATATTATCGGCGTTCCAAACTCTTCTTTGCCAGACGACGAGAGAAAAAATCTCTCGCCTCTGGCAGACGACGAGAGAAATCAGTTTTCAGTGGAGAGAGAACAGTTTGGACGGAACGCGAATTTAGAAGGTCTTGGAACTCGCATAATACCCGATTTAAGACAGAATAAATGAAAATCACCTTTTGAGCCATCTGCGGTTCGTAGACGACGGGCTTCGGAGCATCTGTAGTGTACAATTCAAGGGTTAATTTTAAACAAATGTACCATTATCGTCGAGAAGCTTCTTCGAGATGACATATACAGCACATGATGTCGATGGGTTGCTGCGATTCGTATTGACGATCGCGTATTCTGAGCCAGGCTAAAAATGCAAGATAATTATGGTGAACCCCAAGGCCATTTACCGTTAGCAGCAATGGAATCTTGGTCTGTGTAGCACTGTCGAATTTCCGGGCGATCGAGGTGATGCTAAACCGTGCAATAACCTATTGCAGCACAGAACAACTTGCTTTTCCATTCTGATGTTAGTATTCCTGTTCAAAACGAAAATCTGATCGAAGAATTTGTAGTCTTGCCGCGGAATCGATGCGTACAAATAGCATCCTTCAGAGCAGGTAAGATTTAGCTGAACATGATCTCTTTCGTCATCGAGCTGGATTTCATCAACCTCTTCGTGTTCCAAGTCAATCTGGTCATAAAGTGCCGCATTGGAAAAGTGAACAACGGAGTCTGCAAATGCTACATGTTCTGACGAATATTAAATAAGGAGTAGGAGCAAAGCTCCGAGTCCGAAGAAAAGCTGGGGCAAATGTGTTTAAAGGTACTCGGCAAGTTTCAAAAATACCAGCATTACTCTGTTTACCGTGCACCTGTTTAAGGTCGAAAATGAATTTTTGTCATAAACTAAACCTGCACTCAATCAAATTGGACCTCGGGGATCACAATTACATCGAAATCTTGTCGAAATAATACTGCAATCATGGCGAAATCGTGCGTTGCTAAACAGAGTAATGCCGGTATTTCAGACCTTGCCGAGAACCTTTAAACGCAGATACAGACCAAATTGCAAGTGCACTGTGGCCTGTGTCTGCGGTTTAGCCTCATTTGTACCAGCTCTTTTACGAACACGGAACTTTGCTCCTACTCCTTCTTTAAAGGGAAAAGATGGTACCTGCTTCGGCGGCGAGATGGGCAAGTATCAATATGACGCACAGCAAAGGACGATGCATGATCGAATCGATGGCGGCTTCTGCCCTTATCAGTGATCCGTGATGTCCCTATTTGATCACAGTGATGCATTCGTTGAGTGATAAATACATTGTCATGTCACTTCTCCTGAGCCATACTATTTGATATTGAAGAAGGCGGAGGATAATATCGAAATGCTTTGCTATGGAAAAAATAACGAGACGATCAATGGCCTTTTGAAGGCAAGCTCGTCTTTCGATTCCGATTTCCCTCGCATTGTCGTGTTCTCATTTTTTCCTTTTTTTCTCTGATCACTAACGTTTCCACTCAAAATACATGTCGCAGCGTTTGATGCATTGCCATCAAATGATTACGCTTCCGATCATCTGTGCATAACAATGCATCAACCGTTGCAGACATTTCTCAGGCATGGCAACCCTTAGAGATCCCTTGCCCGTACATTGGCTCGAACTCGCCACGCCCGCCAGCCTCCCACTTCATCTTGCGAACTGGGATCAGGAGGTGCAATCCTCCTCAAATGATTTTCTGTTCTAGAAGCTTCTGGAATGCGTTTATGTGTTTATCCATTTGGTGAGAGATAGCCCTTCGTTTATTCGAACTGTTCATCAGGCAATATTAGTCTAACACAAATTCAAAAGGTCAGCAGCAGCGAAACAACCAGAAAGGCTATGAAGCCATGATGAGATGATGCAACTCTTGTTGAGGAATCCATTCCATTCGGGGAAGTGACTGGGATCGGAGACGATCCAGAGGCAGGCGAGGATCCAGGAACTACTGGAGCCTTCGATGATCCGGTCGAAGGACCGGTCCCTTAAAACGTGGTAATATAAATGACGCCGGGAATAAAGAGGCTACCATTCTCGGGCAAAATTGTGATTTTGATAAGACACTCGCACTTTGAATCATACCCGTCAATTATCGGGACTAATTATCAGGAGCGCGTGAATTGTAATACTTATCTACGCCGACCTCTTTGGAATGATCAATTTATTGGTACTGCCAAACAAACTAAGTTACTCACGCGTAACGCTCATCCTGATTGCAAAGTAGTCGTCTTTTCCACCTTGATATGTTAGCTGCAAGCGAGTTTGAATAATATGGAACACGCGTGTCTTACCGTCATAATTTGTCCTATGGCATATGTTGTATAGGCCGCCGGTTGGTCTTGGTGCCCACTGGTTCTGTAAGCTCATGGAATGAAACGCCCTCACAGCCCCAATTTTTTACGTCTGATTTTCCGTTTCCGTCTCGATGCTAACTGCCGCTACCGTGTTGAAAAAGATGTACTCATCGACTTTGAAGTAGCTGCAAAGATTCGGCAGAGTTTCAAAGATAAAAAATTATAGAGTACCTGAAATCGGAAAAGGCGTAGTGCTCGTCGAGAAGGTTTTGGCGGCTTCGCCAATGATAAATTTCGTTGTTCGTAAATCCGGTGAATCCCCACGAGGTGACGACCGTTTTCATGCCATCTTTCAGAAAGTGGTTTATATCTGCAAAAATGATTTCCAGTCTATATTATTATTCCATTCAAGTAGACGTACACTCGTTCACCGGTTGAATGATCCAATCAATCTGGCGCTTCTGAGTAGCGGCAATTGTCAAGATGGGACCGCGGATTGGCAGATGCAAGTTCTCGTGATCCATCGATCTGGGCACGAATCCGATGATCTTTCAATCAAGGGTTTCTTACCGCTCGGAATAGAGTCGGAAGACACTGAGATGATCCGAACCCATGAATACATCCGGTCCCGTTGCGACGGCTTGAAGTTGATCGTCCTAGATTCAAACGAATATCAACATGGCCAGTACCATGCAATGTTTTAGGGGAAAACGTGTCTTTAAGGGAGAGAAGAACGCATTTCCTCGGTACCGTGGGAAAATGCAGCACTAGATCTACCGCCGTTGAGTTACCAGTTTGAATAGGAATTGGCTCACAGTACATAGTTAGAGCCTTTCTGAGCCAATCGCTTATACACCAGCGATCCAGAGTTACATTTTTACACGGTACATGTGCTCACCTCTGAAAGCTTCGCAGATGTTAGCGTAAATGGAGTAGCGGACAGAAACGTAACACGATTGTCGTTTGTGGTTCCCTGAGTTTACAATGGTGCATACACGTTGATGTTCTTACTGTTAGAGTGTGCAAAGGCTCGTAGATGCTGGGGAGATTGTCGTCTGGGAGAGATAATTCACTTTCAATTGATCCGAGAGGGGCTTACGGTTCTGCTCGACATGAGCCTTCGACAGCACGTAGACAACGACGGCTGCGGAAGGATGAGCGGGATTAGAATTCATTATGGCGTACTTTCCTCCTGCCTTAACAATTCATCACTATCTGTTGAAGCAGCGGTAAATACCGGAAGAAACAGTGGCGCCTTCGTTTCGGACGGTTTGTAATATTGGCGAGCCACGGTTGTCAAGCTGAGAGAATGATAGGTTTGTATAATACTTCTAAGATCGACATACTTTCCCAAGGTATCGCCGGTGACCGTTTCTCGGAATTGGATACCACTGTAGAAGTCCGTATCATCCCGCAATATCGAAGCATAGACGTAGCAGCCAGTGTCACAATTCAAGTCGACCTGGATAAATCTTAAAGAGGACTAGGAAGAACTTTCAATTTCGCGCTGATTATTGGGCTCACTAAAGCACTACTAGAGAGCAGAACGATACCGCTCTCTCTCCACGTCGGGCTTTCTTTCTTTCTGTAGAACGCTCCAAAGTTTGGCCTCTAAATACTGTACTAATGAGCAGTCTACTTGGAACTGCTAATCGAAGCGTCAAATTGGCCTCGTCAAGCCCGTTTGCATGTTCCAGACTAGACAAATCAATGAGATTGCCTGCCATGTCTGGCTGGAGTTGTGCACTTTCGCTCGACGTTCCCCACTTTCCGTAATCTATTTTCCAGACAGTCATCGGACGGATCTTATTGATCTTAGCCTAAACGACGGAATCGAAGTTCTTCCCAGTCCTTCTTTAATACTAAATTACCCCCGCGGAATCGTACGCTGAAGTTCGTAAGGTCGATTTCGTCATAGATCCATGCTCCGGTGAAATGTACAATGGCATCTAAAGCGTGAAATAGCATTTCCAAAAAATCAAGGAAACCTGCAGTATTCGCAAGAACGATCAGCAAAAGGGGAGTGAATGGTTGCATGGTTGAGAGGCAGTGTTGAAGGAGAGTGGACTAAGAGCTCCGTTGCGGTGACTCAAATGCCGCCACGTTGTTCAGTGATCACTCAGTGCTCTTTTGTGAAAGAATAAATGCCGGGAATTAACACGCCCTCAATCTGAGATCATACAGCGCCTGAAACACATGGACGAGCCAAGCTAGTATGCACGAAAGTTTTGTCAAGTTTGGCATATTAAAACACCGCTTTTATCTTTTTGATATCTTGTTTGATTTTGGAGCGTGCCCGGACACACATGGAGACGGCATTCGACATGACACACCATTTTTGGACGGGCGTGGTGCAAACCTGAATAATTCACAAGTTGCATCAAACGAATGGGCTCGAGGATTACTAAGGCTATCTGTTGAGAAATTTCCATGAAGAAAGTTGCGTCTGTTCTAGTCTTTGAGAAGCTACATACCTGCATTTATCGGTTACCTCGAACGGTAGTTCCATTTGAGAAAAATAATATTATATATTGATCTTATCTACGTGCTAGAGCCGCGGAACCCTTAACCTAAAGACACAGTAAGTCGACCATATGAGGACTATTCCGCATATTCTGGAAGTCCCTAAATTCCGGAAAAGGCTGCTTTACGGAATTGGATTTCACGGAAACGGTCCGAGTAGGCTAAAAATGACTACCAATCAATTATGGGTTGAAACACTTTTTCTGAACATTTACCCACCGGCGGGGGGACACACCGCCGAATGAGGTGGGGTCCCCTGGTCAATTACAATAACGTTGCTGAAGACCGGATTTCTAGCTGTGTTACTGGGCTCATTGTACTGTTTAAGATCTTCACGGCATGCAATCCGTATTTCTCGCTGAACACGAACGATTGGAACATCCTTAGGTTAGAGCCTTTCTGCAAATTGCAAGTTGTCCAGTACTAGTGTTGGCAAATTAATTCCTGCGTCTCTTCATTTGTCTAGTCTCTCATCAGTCATGAAGAGACGAAGGAATTAATTTGTCAACACTATCCGATACTCCATTTTGCAGCCACTCTATAGAGTAATTGATACTGACTCGCACATCTGACTGAACCATCCAGTTTCGAGTCCGGAATACTGGTAGGAGTACACGCAGTCGCCGTTGAGACCAGGCTGTCCGGGTGCTTTTTTTGGAGGAGAGGAGAGAAATTGCAGTGATGTGATCGATCGCCTGCACGAGAAAAGCCTCGACCTTCGACCGCACACACTATCGTTTACTTGCTTCTTTTTGGAAAGTGTTATGTTTGCGAATTAACACTGTGTTGTTAATTACACATTTATCTGGCGAGGAGGGAAACAGAATGACGCTGACAAAACGTTTCGTTAAACATCAATTATCAGACAGCTCATCATTACCATATCAAAAGCATTCGCTATAGGACCAATTGAGCAATGGACTAATTCACGGTTATAGATCCGTAGATTACAATGGTTGTCTACTTAGAACAAACTGCGCAAAATTGCACCAATGCACAAATAGAATGCAGTCAATTAATCCGCTGTGAAAGATCGCGCCCCAGTAAGATTCTTTGTGCCCCAGTGCGAAAGCGCGCGGTTTTTACGCAGTCCGTTCTAAGCGATTTCGGAACGGCAATTGCAAAGGTTGGGGGGCGGCACAATAGGAGCCTTACGGTTACGCTGGGGTCGTGACTGATCGATTGAGGTATTTGGCCTGGCTGGGGTTGCCTTGGCGGCCTTGGGCTTCTTCTTCTTCGAGTCATCGCGTTTCTCCTTCTCCTTGTCATCGGGTTCTTTCTTCAGTTCGACGTCGTCCTCGATCGGGTTCTCCTGGTCCTCGTCCATACGTCCGCCATCCACGAGTCCGAAATCGAATTGAGGGCCTTGCCACTCATCTGGGACATTATCCACACTTTGCCACATGGGACTTGTGTCGAGGCCGAAAGTCTCGAGCATGATCTCCAGCGGAGACTCATTGCATTCAGAAGGAGGAATTACCCGTTTCCTCAGTTGGTTGGCGTGAGCACGAGTGCTCTTGCCATCAGACTTCATTATTAGGTACATGACCTTTCCGATGCGTTCGATCACCACGGCCGGAACCCACTTCGTATGGTTCGGACCATCACGGTCATGGTAGTTCACATCGTCACTCGGATTGAACTCCTTCTGCTTTACTCCGTGATGAGCATCGAATTGCTTCTTCATGGGAATCTCAACTTCGGGACTCTTCTTGCCCTTGTTTGGCACCATGAGAGCTAGTCTGAATCTTGTTTTTCGACCAAGGAACTCTTCACTTGGCGACTTTCCATTCAGCTGGTGATTTGGGTTCGTACGGTAGCTCTGCAGAAACCGTAGTATCGCCTCTTCCTCCACCTCCTCCCCTCTCATCTTCATAAGCGAACGCTTGAAGATATCCACAAATCTTTCGGCCTGGCCGTTTGACTGTGGGTGATAGGGCGGGGTGAGAACATGGTGAATACCATTCTCCTTGCACCAGTCTCGAAATGCGAACGCAGTGAACAGTGTTCCATTGTCAGTAACGAGTATCTCGGGGCTGCCGTATCTTCCAACGAGTTCAGCCATTACTTTCCGAGTTGCACTCGACGTGATCGATTTCATCGTAATCACTTCAGGCCACTTGGTGTGTGCATCTACCACGATGAGATACATCTTTCCGTTCAGGGGTCCTGCGAAGTCAGCGTGAACACGCTGCCAGGGCCTCTCGGTGAGTGGCCATGGTTGAAGGGGGACCTTCACAGGAGCCTTTGCGGCATTCGCACATCCAATACAGCTATTTACTGCATTCTCGATATCTTGGTCGAGATTGGGCCAGTACGCGTATGCG